>WBZZ01005932.1:132500-135000 GCA_019918135.1 Paulinella micropora | reverse complement strand
GGACTCATTGACATCATCATGACAACAGAAGCAGTGAGGGGACATGCCACTGACCAACTTGCTGCGGTACAACCGAAGGCGGTTGTCGTCGCACTACGGATCAGGTCTTTACCCTTTGGCAGAGGTTGAAGGGGCGTCAGCTGCAGAAGCAGGAGTCGTATGTCCTGTTCGTCGATCTACGCAAGGCTTTCCCGTCTGTATGGAGAGATGGCCTATTTGAGAGGCTCTGGAAGCTGGATGTAAGGGGCAAGTTCTGGCGCACGCTACGCAGGTGCTACGAGCAGACTTCGTCGCAAGTGCTAGTTGATGGAGCACTCACCCCCGAAGTACTGGAGGGTGTAGGGGTCCAACAGGGGTCCCCCCTCTCTCCCACACTCTTCAACGTCTTTATGGATGAGCTGTGTGATCGGCTGGCGAGTGCCCTCAAGACCACGGATGTGAAGCGGCTGAACGACATCAAGGCACTTCTCTACGCGGACGACGTGGCTCTCATCGCTCACAGTCGCACCGAGCTCCAGAAGATGGTCAATGTTGTGGCCAAGTTCGCGGAAGATTACCGGCTGGAAGTCAACCTGAAGCCCGGCAAGACGGAAATCATGCCCATTTACACGTCGAGCAAGGCGAAACGACCAAGAATCAGGGAGCGAGGTGAGCCCGTGGTGTGGTTCCGCGGCCAGAAGCTTTGTGTCACCAGTCAGTACAAGTACCTGGGAGTGGTTATCACCGACGACCTGAAGTGGAAGGAGCAGGCCCTGCGGGCTACGCGTGTCACTGAAGTCACCACCGCAGGTTGGTGGTGTGCAGGTGAGATACAAGCTAGGTATCGTCTCCTGTGCTGGAATCAACTTGTGGGAGCCAAGCTGAAGTACGTTTTCAATGTCTGGCGTGCCCCCGTATCGCAGCGCACCAAGCTGGAGGCAGCAATGCTGCGCCCCATGCGGATGATTCTCGGCATCAGCCCTAAGACAAGCAAGTGGATTACACTCTTCCTGGCGCGCTCTTTGAGTGCGGAGAGTTTGCGACTGGCGGCACAACTGAAGTTGTATGGACGGCTGCGTGTTCTACCGGAGGAGCGATTTCCTGTCGTCGCATCTCAAGTTAAATCCGACTGGACTGCGGAGGCCGAAGACGCTATCAGTGGCTCAATGGATCTACAACAAGGGCTTCAGGAGCTTCTAAATAGCTCAGAGAAGGACCTCGAGGGTTGGAGCTCGACTGTGGACAAGTGGGCCCTTCGGCAGGACGTCAAGATGGTGCAGCAACTGATGTGGGACAAGCGAGAGGCAGGCAGCGATCTTACTGATGGCCTGCGAGTCATCCTAAGACAAGTTTTTGGAACTAAGGAGGTCAAGCTCAGGCAGCTGATGCACTCCAAGCTCCCGTAGGCAATGCTGGAATACGTCATCGAACTTGTCGCGTAGATGATCCAGCGCTTGCTTCGCAGCGTGATCATTACCTGAGACACCAGCACCAATAAGCTTATCAACACGGAAGGACCTGTAAGGTTTTGCAGCCCGCTTTGCTCGGCGCTGGCCGCTCCACGTCAGTTCGGCCCATACTGCCTTGTGGTCCGTATCAAGATCATCTTCGCATACTCCGAACTTTGCTCCAGATGCCAAGCCAGGCGACGCGCAGATGTAATCGAGGAGGTGCTTGCCTGTGCCCATGCCGCGCTGCTCATGCCGGGACCACCAGTAGGACCCTTCCACTGGGCACGAGAAGCCGCTCAGATTTCGCAGGCCCGTAGCGACGGACAGCCGCGAGTCTCTTGCCATTCTCCGAAAGTACCGGTGCTCCCTTTTCATCGACCTCCCCGTACTGACCGACGATGCCCTCCTCTTTTCGGCTGCATGCCGGCCCGAGCTTCGCGTTGGCATCCGCCACCGTGACCACAAGGCCTTTGGCTCCAAAAAAAGCTATAGCTGCCTGCCAGGCCGCATACGCCTCTGACGACTCTTCTTCCTGCGTTTCCTGGGGAAAGTAGCCGTTACCCACATAGATATCCTGAGCGCCGGTAACACCCGAGGCGATACGCAGCCACACTTGCTGCCGGTGGTCGATGGGGGCTGACACCAGGTTACAATACGGACCAAGGAAGTTAGCCACCGCGAATAGAACCCCACCCTTGCAGCGATTTTTCTCGCTGACCTCCGCAGGTTTTCCAAAAATCCGGAATCCATCCAGGCTGCATTTGGAAAGTTGCTTCTTGCCCATGCGGTGCTCCTGAGCCCCGATGACTAGCCAGCCCTCGTGCTTGTAGAATGATGCCCATTCCGCCGTGCCTACGTTGTCGTATCCCGTTTTACCCTGCCAGTTGTGACTCGCAACGAGTAGCTTGAAGCCGGTATCGAACTGCTTGGAGCGGTGCTTCTTGGCTCGTTTCCGAACCCGACGGCCGCGCTTGGCTTCCGCCCTCGTGCTGCCCCCCTCTGCAGGTGCTTGCGCAGGTTGGTCCCCCACTGCACTGGCCGCCGAAGGCAGGGGCACCACCTGCACACTC
>WBZZ01005932.1:90000-120000 GCA_019918135.1 Paulinella micropora | reverse complement strand
GTCCGCGCTCTTTGTTTTCGTTTTCACTCTTCTCATCCCTTGGAGCGCATGTATAACTTATTTGTACATTCAATTTGAGTCAAGTAGTAATATTAAACATGCAGTGTGCATCTGTCATCGAGGTAATTATTTAATATTCTGAACACAGTCATTGAAGTTGTCAACGGTTGCTCAGAACCTAGATTTTAGGTAGTCATTTATATTAATATGATTAACTCAGTCACTGTAATATAATAGTATTTCAATATTATACCGGTACTTCTCCCTGTAGTCTGCCCGCTTTTTCTCTCTTTATTCCCCTCGTTTTTACCGATGTTCAGTAGCCTACTTACATGCTTCCTTTTCAGCTCTACGAAATCTAGGCATCACCCCCCGGATACTCCGGTAAAAAGTACTCTGTTTCCTGGTGACAGGTGCATCTAGTTTTTCCAGCCTGTTTTTGTATCATTTGTCCGGATTGGACCTGATGGAAATTTTATTCCTGACCGGGTCTGTTGCTGTTTTCCTTTTTGGCTTCACTGAGCTAATATTAATAAAAAAGAGACATCATTCTCATTTTTGATCCTTCGATTGTGTTTGGTTGTATCACCGACTTTTCTACTTACGAGCTATATATCGTTGGGGGCATTACATTTGGAGTCCACATCACTAGGCGGCTAATTTCTTTCTGCATTGCCACACGGGCAACAAAACGAATTTACTCACACGGTGATGTCAGACAAAAAAAAATACTCCAACACAGAACCCTCGTAACTTTGTTGCAAAACAACTTAAGCAATTTGATTTGACTCAAGCAGGTGTCTCGGAGTCGTACCCTCAGGCTCTAGCCGCGGCCCAATCCATATCTGTGTGCTCACAAGGAGACATCAAATACAGACTCTCTGTCATTCTTGCTGCTCTCACCGCCACAGAGACCAAGAATGAGGTGGACAGAGGAGTGAAGGAACACACACAAAACACAAACAAGCATAGTATAGTTAGGGACAGGAGCACAACACTCTACCCTTCTAGTTTGTGCATTTATCTGCATTATTTAATAACCAAATGTTTACTCAGAAGACATGAAAGATCAAAGGACCGATCGTTCGACCCTCGCTCCCTTTCTTGCGAGAAGACAATCGTTTGTCTTGTGAGGATTGCTGTGCGCACTTTCGAGTATCGGTTTTGGTGGTCGTCCACCATCGAGAAAATGGCAATCGTATGCCACCAGCTGAAAACTTTTCCACTAAGTCATATGTAAGTTTTCCTATGGGCGAGTGGTCGTTAGCATAATAAACATAGATCCGTTAAACTTTATCATATGAAAATTGTACATTTCAAAACTATAAAAACATTTAATTTAATGAAAGAATCATTGAAAAATAGTACAAACCACCGCTTTTTCCAAACTAATTTTGCACACCCCCCACCTGAAAAAACTGGCTACCTTGCCACCTCAAAAAATAGTGCTTGTGATGACCAAAAATCAGAGTCAGTTTTCATATGTTCCCTGTATGCTCTTCAATAAATTTTTATGTAATATCTTTCTATGTATGCTTGTAATTAAATGTACAAAGTTTTTTTACAAAAAGGTAACCTTAAGCCTGCAAACAAACCGGCCAAAATCAGCAAAAATAGGGCATAAGGCCCTCACTCAGAAATTTTTTGATTTAAATACAAGACCGGCACAAGTACAGAAAGTGAAGGAAATCAAAGAGACTATTTAATAAAAGCATTTTGTACAGATAGTGCAGAAAAAAATTGAAAATCTCTAAAGATTTCACCCATGATTTTTTTAGCCTGTCTGCAGCCCAAAACAGATCACCAACAGCATGGTTACAAAGAAAGGAGCAGTAGTTGAACATATGCAAAACCAAGACCATGTGATTGTGAATAGATTCAGCACATTACATTCCCAGAAAAGCACACACAACAAATATAGGAGTGATACAAGACAGGTGCAAAAAAGGGCTTCAGGGAAGAAAGAACAACACATGCTAATATAGATAAGCTTACAACAAACCATTTTGCAGACAGCGTGGACACAACGTTTGGAAAGACTGTGCAAGGCCACGGGACGTGAAAGTATGCATGAGAAACACACACAAAAAAATACACAAAACCCTCTCTAGCCATGACTTTTACCAATCTCGACCCCGAAAAAACCGTCAAATAAAAAAAAATTTAGTGCGGCCTTCTCAAAGGCTACGTATGTCGATAGGCCTGTCTGTTCAAATATGTTTTGGAAATTTTTCTGGTTTCCTCTCCGGGAATCGGCATGTCTTGTCAAATATTGCCACAGAAATTCACGGGCCGGCACCACCAAAATCATGTCGGAGGTCAAGTACTTCAAAGCAGGTAAATGTTCAAACCACATCGTTTCAAGCAAAAGCAAGCATGACACAAGTGTTTGTTTTAGAAAAAAGTGGTAGCTAACTATTTTTCACCCTTATTTTCGACCGCAATTTTCACTTCTCAGGACATAGCAAGTATGGTGTTTTTAACTGAAAAATACTGTTTGCATGATGCACTCTGCACTCATTTTGACACACAAGTTCACAAATGAATTCACATGTTATGTTGAGTAATCCTGCCTAAGGGTTTTTGCAGAGTAGTACGGTACAAAAAAAAAAACTAGGAAAACATAGGTCGAAAATTAGTTTGTCAAAATTCAGAACATACTCTGGAACACAGCGCTACCTTTAATACACTGAAAAACTAAACCGTCTGCTACCTATTCCCAATAAAAACATTGAATTTTGTGCAAACAGCACCTCAAAATCTTGAATATTGAATAAGTTTACCTGCTTTGAAGTTGATGGGCGCTCTAACGACCAGGAGAACTTACATATGTCAGACACCGGCCCGGCCGGTTCCACTTAAAAAACGGGTAGTCGAAAAAATACGTAAAAAGCGTGAAAAACGAAATAGAGTGTAGAGAGGGAATAGCCTACTAAATATTAATTGGATAAGCAACTTGAAAAAATAATAATAATAATAGTAATATAATAGATCGATATTAGATAAAGTAAAAACCATATTAGAAAAATAATAATAATAAGCAAAATATGTTAGGGAAGAGAAAAATCCCAGTTGAACACATGAGCGAAAATATGATAAAGCAAAATACATATATGATAAAATGAGCCATAATATTATGTAACGAGAAAAAATAAAATAACACTAGGTAAGGGGAGAGGACGAGAAAAAATCGAGAGAAAAAAAAGAAACCACTATCTCAGACCTAACAAGAGAAGAAAAACCCCACGCCAGGGTATAGAGTCCCACGAATCACCATTCCAACGTTGTAGAAAGGGTTCTTTAAATCGTCGGCATTGCCAAGGGGCAGAAGGCTGGTCTCAGTAGAGTGGCTAGATTGCATTATTTCACACATACGTCAGAGTATTTTTGCAAATCTCTGATCGTTCTCAAAAAGTAGGTCTGAGAACCTATCCGACTAACTATCGACTTCTCAAGGAAAGCTTCTCTAGCTTCTCTATTACTATCTGTGTGTAGGTCCTAGTGCCTCATACCAGTTACTATATAGGAAAGGAGGAGGAGAAAGCAATTTGAGCAAGGAAGACAAGAAATCGGAGAAAGTCTCAAGGACTACTTCTATCAAACAAAAACAAACATTCTAACATTGCTACATGGAGAACAGAGAATCTCACTCTACCCTCTCTCTTAGTTTCTCTCCTCACTAGTCAATCGACTGAAGGAGAAACAGAACACAAACGAACAAAAACCTAACATAGGAGCTGACACTGTCCTCCTGTTATTTACTACTGCGACACCATGTCGGTAGAGCTTGAGGAGGTGAGTATCTTTCTGCAATCAGAAGAACGAAAAGAACAAACGATGCAAGGAGCTAGCGAGGAGGAGGAATGGATGAAGGAGGAGGAGTAGGAGAAGTAGGAGGAGGAGTAGGAGGAGGAGTAGGAGGAGGAGTAGGAGGAGTAGGAGGAGGAGGAGGAGGAGTAGGAGGAGGAGTAGGAGGAGGAGTAGGAGGAGGAGTAGGAGGAGGAGTAGGAGGAGGAGTAGGAGGAGGAGTAGGAGGAGGAGTAGGAGGAGGAGTAGGTAGAGGAGTAGGTGGAGGAGTAGAAAGAGGCAGACGAAGAGTAGTAGAAAGAGGAGTAGGAGGAGGAGTAGGAGGAGGAGGAGGAGGAGTAGGAGGGGACTGGGAAGAAGAAGGAGTATATGCAGAAGGAGGAGGAGGAGGAGGATTTGACCAAGGAGAGAGCTTTGGGATATACTGCATGACATTGCCACCTGCCTCTACAGGAGGAGGAGGAAGACTAATGATAAACTTGGCTGATGGGGAGGAGATCTCAGAGGAGGATCAACAGTGGTGCAAGACCACTACGACCTCTCTAAAGAAGAATTTTATGTCAGCATTGGGGGCAGAGAAAGACACTTATGTGTGGATCCCTCATGATTTGAGACGAGTGGGGGGTCGTACAAAAGGGGATATCTATATCCCGTTACCAGACACCCACTACCGGGAGAAAAAAAATCTCAGACGGGGTTAACGATCCCGGACCCCAGATTTTGGTTAAGTTCCGGGATTTTTTTCTTGAAACCGAGATCGAAAATCTTGGGATATGATTCAAAATCTCGGACCCAAGATACAAATCTTGGACTCGTGATATTCAATCTCTGACACCAAAATCACGGACCCAAGATAAAATCTTGGACACAGGGAAAAATCTTGGACATAAGAAAAAATCTTGACTCCACGATTAAAGTCTTGGATTCATGATTTAATCTCGTTTCCAAGATTTGGCTAGGCACGTTTCCAGGATTGTACAATCACTGCTCCAAGATCATTGATCTTGAGTCCAAGATTGCTATCTTGGATATATGATAAAACCTTGGAACACAGAAGCAATCTTGGACATATGATAAAACCTTGGAACACAGACTTAATCTTGAGTCTTACATTTATTTCATGGACACATGTTAAGAATTGTATTCAAGATATTTTTGATGTTTTCAAGATTGAAATCTTGGATCCAAGATTTCAATCATTTCCCAAGATCAGTAATCTTGAGTCCAAGATTTGGAAACATGGACTCATGATGTTAATCATGGAATAGAGACTGAAACCAGTCATGGCAGAGCCTACCGTACATAATTTTTATTGTATATAGTACTGTTACAGAGTCAAACTTTCCCAGGAATTACTAATCACTAATAGTTTTTTTTTTCACTAGTCAAAGATCCTGCATGTACATGCTACAGAAACTGATTTTACAACTGTTTTTACAACTGAGTGTAATGAAAGCACCAATCCAAACCACTCCGCTAGTAACCAAATTCTCGTGCTTGTATAAATAAGGATCAAAGATGGTGGAAAATAAGAGGCTAGCGGAGCCAAAAACAACCAAGGCCAAAGCCAGCCAATTCCCGTGGTCCTGCCTAACGATAATATAATCTGATCTAAACAATTTAACTGTCACTCCTAGTCTAGTAATATTATTGTTATCCGGTTAAGACTGTCATTAATATTAACTAGCTCTTATTGTGTCTGGACTGACAAAGTGGTATATTAAAGTATATAGCACATACCTATCTGCGCCTACATATTAATAATACATTTTCATGTCAGATTTCAATAAAAAAAGTTTTCATGTCAGATTTCTTTTTTAAGTTTGATTTTTTTTTTAACTTTGATTTTTATAAAAACTTTTATTTTTAAAAAGTTCAATCTATACAAATTACTTCGATCTATATACAAACTTAGATGAAGTTTCTATTTACTAATACAACTTGAATTACTTCGATCTATATATATTGTCCGCAATATACAAACTTAGACTTCTTTAATAGTTAACGTTAGATCTAGATTAATTTTTAAAAAAATTATTCAGCCCAAGTTCTATTATGATATTAGTAATAAATATCACTATATATCAATTTATTAATACAATATTGTAACACTGCTATATATTTCAAGTAATATTAAAATCAATATACTTAAAGAATTGCGTCACTGATATAATTGTTAATAATAACTACAATCATGATCTGGCTGCGGGCTGATTGACTTTGCAATGACTGACTAGCTGAATGCCTGCACTGATTTTAACAGTTACAGTATTAATTGGGTCAACTGATTGGGTCACGTCGAATTGAGTGAATACCATAATGACTTGATATGTTACCGAGACCAAATATTTAATAATATAATAACTATCTAACGACTTGTAGAATGAGGAATACCTAACGTAGAAGGGACTCCGTACTCTCCAAGCCAAGGTAAACCGACAGACCGGAACATAGAGTAATGCCATTATATACCGGATGGGCCGGCACAATCCCCTCTCCCCCCCCGAGCGTGTCCTCGTCAGGGTGCGCGAGAAGTCGAGTTAAGACCAGCCGAACCAAACCGGGATAAAATGTGAAAATTATCTTGAGAGATGGTCTGTGACTGGACACTTCCCCTCGGATAAATTGCACACCCCGTGTTATCCTAAATTCACTCATCGTCCCCCCCACCTAGTGTGAGTCTATACTAGTACTACTACCCCCCGGATAGTTATTGATGAATTCCATGTTTGTCCGATTAAGCCCATCGGTTCCGTATTATCACCCAGATTCGAGATCCGATGCGCTTCCATTTCGTGAAAAGAAAAATTTTGCGCGAGTCCACTTCACGTAAAATGTATCGTCCCATATCGTCCGCCACCATGATTTTGCATAAGCATTCTTGTGTAAAATCCGAATCCATGAAAATTGCCATGTAACTAGTGGGAATTTCATCAGTCCATCCACCTCCACTCGAACGTCGAAAATTGCCACGAAACTAGTGGGAATTTGATCAATCCATCCACTTCCACTCGAACGTCGAAAATTGCCACGAAACTAGTGGGAATTTGATCAATGCATCCACTTCCACTCAAACGTCAAAAATTGCCGCGAAACTAGTGGGAATTTGATCGATCCATCCACTTCCACTCGAACGTCGAAAATTGCCACGAATCGAAAAACGTTTTACCAAATAAGGTCCCAGGTGACGCTGTAGTCCCGGCGTGTAGCCCAGGAGTGACTTAAGACGTCGTTGAGGGAATGCCCCCCGCCAAGCCTCGGATACCCCCCATCGCCGTCCCCCCGGCGCTATCACTCCATGCTTGAAACGACCCCGAGTACCACTTATAGACCTACCCGTCTATCCATCCCATTCCCCCATTTGTTATCCCCCTTTTGCCCCCCTGTCCTCAGGTCGTCCCTTTGTTGTCCCGTATTGTCCCCTTGTTGGTCCTCCCCCCCCCCCCCCCCCCCCGATTCCTCTCCTTATCCCTCTTATACACTATCCATATCTATTACTATCCGACCTATAATCTATCCAATTCTATTACTATCCGTCCTATATTCTATCCAACTCATAATCTATCCCATTTTACTACTATCCGTCCTATCATCTATCCCCTCTCCCCCTATTCCGCCATCCCATATTCCGTCTTCCGCGTTGCCCCCCCACCCCCCCCCCCCCCCCCCCCCCGTGCCCGTGTTGTTATCCACGCGTCTATATATATCCCGCTCCGCATGTCGAGCGGTAAGTGTCGTCCCGTCGGCGTTCCGCCGTCTTCGCGTCCCGTGGCCTTGCTCGCCAAATATGCTCGTTGCCCTTCCGCGGTACCTGTGGGTGTATTTGTATTACCCCCTCTTCGCCTCTTCTTCATCATTCTTCATCTTTCTTTTCATTTTCTCAGTCTTTCCCGTCATCCTTTTTCCGTTCGTACCCCGTACGCTTACCCTTTGTCAAGCCACCGCAGGCTGAGGGTGAATATCAATAAGTGAGCGTGAGGATGATCAGTCCGTCAACGTCATTGACCTCGCTCCCCGGCGGGTTAAAATATTATCCTCCAAAGGCTTATAAGCCTGTCGTCGCGTCCCTGCGTGGAAAAAGAATTGTATCGTCGCGCCCTGCGCGAGATAAGATTATCCGTCATCGCGCCCTGCGCGGGAATCCAAACATCCTCCGAGACAGGTAGAAGTAATTGTCGTGTAATTTCATGTGTTCGCCTTCGCCAGCACATGAAAGAATACAATTATTGTCATGGGCCGTGCATGTGTGTCGTGAATTTTTCATTTGCCGTCGATAACCAGCACATGAAAGTTCATGATTAGTATCGTGGCCTCTGTACATCGCCCATCATTTCCCAAAAGGTTGATTTTTCCCGATTCCCGTTCAGACGATGACATCCTTGCCCTCGCGCTCCTGCGCGTACCAAGTGTATATTATACACTTTAGGATCAAGCGTTCCGCGGGTATCCTCAGCCGCTTCCCCCGGGCGCATCACCCCGGTTTCGGTCATCTTTTTATCTTTTCATTCTTCTCTTTCTCACTCACTTCTCGTCTCTCTCTCTCTCTTTCTCTCTCTCTCTCTCTCTCTCTCTCTCTCTTCCTTTCTTTCTCTCTCTCTCTCTCTCTCTCAACTCCTTCCCCTCGTCGTCCTCCGCTCCGGCCCCGAGGGACGTTTCCTTCCCCTCGGTCCCACCTGTGCCGGTGGTGCCCCGATAATCTCAAAGGGCCAGCCTCTCTCCTCCATCTCATCCCAGATGAACGTGGGGATTCGCCGCTCGTCCGTGAGGTCAAAAGGTATGCCCAGAACCTCCCTAGGTCGTGATTGCACCGTATAGGGTGTGTGGTCCTTGTCATTCAACTGGATGCTGACATCCCAAGTCTCCCGTTTCTGCCCCCAGTTCTCCAGAAAAACTGGACTGAAACAACGGTCCTTCTCCATGTTAGTCCCATCATCGCTCCTCCAGAACTGCATTACTGGGGCAAGGCCTGCCGCCGCCTTGGACCTCCTACGTCCTCCGACCCTCAATATCCGCATGACATAGAAGTCATCCAGCGTATCATCCGAGACCTCTCTGTCCGCCGGTCGCATCAAGTAATACTTGCCGACTCTCCAGAGGATTTTATCTATCTTGGTCGGGTCGTCCAACCACTTCTCTGACTGTGGACGCGATCCACCTCCGTTCCCTCTGGTGGTGGTCTCGGACGGGCCGTCTGTGCCCGCTGCTTCTCCTTCTCCTCCCTCCCCTCCTCCTTTGTTTCCTGTCGTAGCACTCCCTTCGAGCCCTCCGGCTCTTCCTTCCGCTTCTTAATTTCCTCCTTGCCGTTGGCGCCCTCGCCTTCCTGGCGCTGTCTCTTGGATCCTCTTTCGCCCTTTTCCAGCTCCGTAATTGCATCCCGCAATCTTTGTTTCTCCTCCTCTTCCGGTTCGTACAGGAGCTGGTCCCTCAACCTCGCCAGCTCCTCCGCCCGCTGTGAACGAGTAAGCAAAGGTGTTGGGTTGCCCCAGTCATCCGTCGTGCGCGCCAGTGCCTGCGCGTCCGTCTCGTAGTCCAATAGAAACGGTGAGAACTTGACTAGCCTTCGTACATGCACGATCTGCTCCTTTGCCGTTCGCTGATGGCGCATTTTGTAGTTGTATGCCGCAGTTTGCTGCACCACCTGATACGGCCCCTGCCACTTTTCGTACAACTTCGCCGACACACCCACCGGGATGCTCGGGACGTATAACAAGACCGTGTCTCCCACGTTGAATTCCACATGTCGGAACTTTTGCTGCCCCTTGTCGTCCTTCCTCCTTATAGCAGCCTCGCGCTGCTTCCGGACGATGTGTTCAGCCTCCGCTATTGCCCGCAGGCGGCATGCCATCAATTCCGTCGGGTCATATAAAGCCGTGTCCTTGAAGCGATCCGTGGGTGTTCAACACCCTTCCATGTACCAGTTGATTCGGGCAAAGCCGAACGCTTCCTCCTAAAGACGAGGAGCCCAAGTTGTTAACCGCAAACGTAAAAGCCTGCATCGTCTCCGGCCACATCTTCTGGTTGTTCTGGCAATAGATTTTCAAGGACGCCTTCATCGTCTTGTGCATCCGCTCGATTTTCCCGTTTGCCATTGGATTGTATGCCGTAACGTAGTTCCATTGAAACACAAAATATGCACTGAGTTCGTTCGAGAGCCAGTTGATGAATGAACTCCGATCCTGCAGAAAACGTGATCAATCAGAGCCTTAGCGGTCGTTTCCTTAGTCTCGTCCTTAGTGGGAACCGTGATCACGTAATTCGACGCCCTGTCAATGGTCGTAAGTATGTACTTGAACCCCCCTTCGCCCGCTCCCGGTAGAGGGCCCACATAATCGATGTGGATCGTCTCGAAAATGTCGCTCGTGACCTCGTACTGTCCGAACAAACCCTTGGTTGCGTCATATGGCGTCTTTGCTCTCTTGCACGGCGCTCAGCCGTTGATGAATCGTTCCACATCCTTACTCATACTTGCCCAGTAGAACTTCCTTGTCAGCGACCACTTCATCCTTTCCAATCCTGGATGACTCTGCATAGGACAGTTATGTGCCCCGATCATAATCGCATGCCGTAATGCCGGTGGTACCCACACCGTCCACCTTTCCGGGTTTTCCTTGTGTCTGCCGTCCGTTCCCATATACCACATCAGCCCATCCGAATACGTGTGCGTCTTCAGCTGCCGCTTCGAATTCACTGCCTCAGTACGCGTTTCCGGCGTCGGGTTCTTCACGTGTTGGATCAGTGCCTTGAATTCCTTCGCCTCGCTCGTCAGGCTCCGAAACTTGTCCACCGAAGCAAACTTGATTTGCGTATCCGTCTCCAAGTCCAAAGCCACCCGGCTGGGATGCGTCTTTTCCAACCCCGTCACGTCCTCCTGTTCCGTAACGATGGTTCCCCTTCTGCCTTAGGGCTGACCACTACGTTGCCAACTATTGGAAACTGCCGCCATGGAAACCTTGGCGTTTCCATCTCCTCCGCCTCTCTTTCCGCGTCCAACGCCGCGTCCCACTCGTATTCCTCGAGACTGTCCTTCGCCTCCTGTGATTCCTTGAAATGTTTCCAACAAGGCTCCCTCATTTCGACCGGCATCGTACTCGTTCGCTTCTCCCATCTCTGCCTTATAATTTCCCATCTCGCCTCCTCTACCACCTCCTTCTGCCGTTGTGCCCGTTCCTGTCCCTGTTCCCATGCCTGGGCCAGTGCTCGAACTTGACTCCCCGAGTCATGATCTGAGTCCTCTCTTATCTCTTGTTCCACCACCAACTCTCTCTCTCTATCTCCTCGTCTTCCGCCTTCCTCCTCACCTCCCTCGCCATCTTCAGTTCCTGTGTCACCCTTTCCACCTCCTCATCCACTGCCATTTCCTCCATTTGAGTGTGACTTGTAGCCTCTCTTCCCAGCTCAATGTCCGTTCTCCCTGCTGCCCTCTCTATCTTGTCCTTTTGTGTCCACTGGCCTCTGTCCTCCCGCAACTGTTTAAGCCACTCCTGTGTCTCTTCACTGTCCCAATCGTTGCCCGGTGCATGATTCTCCACCTCTCGATTATTCCTCGCATCCGCAAGGGTTCGACGAACAGTGTCCAACTGTCCTCTCCTTCCTTGGAGAGTTTGCAACCATTTCTTAGCATGTGCTGCCTTCCCCGTGGCGCAAGCCCACGCCGTATGTACCCTCTCCGCTACTTATTTCTCCCCCACCTTCGTCAACAAGGCCAGAAAAACATATTGGTTCCTCGCCTCCTCCAACTTGGCGAATTGTTTCCATAAACCCTCTCGCTCTCTAAACCACCGCCATCTTAACTCCCATGGTTTCCTAATTGCCATCCACCTTTAATCCCCCGTTATCCGTTCCGTGTGCAAAATTGCCTCCACCCGTTCACTCCACTCGTCACCCATCTCCTCTATGAACTGCCGTGCCTCCTCATCCACCTTATATTCCATCCCCCTAACTCGTCCCCATTGTTGGTTCCCCTCCGTCAGCTCCAACCTTAGTTCTCGTTTGTTCATCTTCTGACGTGTGTCCTAACGTACAAGTATGTATCGTGTTTCCTTGTGTCCCTCACTCCCCCTTCTTAGCCTTCTTAGAAGGTTGTTCCTCCTCCTTGTCCATTCCCCCTTCCTTCTTTCATTTCTCCTGCTCCCCCAGCCTTCCTGGGCTCTTCATATTCCCGTCTTTCCCATTTGAAAGCCTCTCTTGACTCCTTGAACTGTCTCCGAATTTCCCTCGCCTCTTGATTCCACACGTATCGTGCCCGTATCATCTCAGCCAACATCAAAGCCGATATTTTCGCCTTCTCTGCCTTGATCATTGCCTCCCGTCTTCTTTCTAGCTCATGAGTGCATACCTCCCTTCTCTTTGCCCATTCTAACAGTTTTTCCCAAAATGTTTCATATTCCTCAGCTGTTGCCACGACCTCCTTGTATACATCCTTGCCTATTCGTATTTCCCCCCTTGGCCCACATCCCCTTTTCCCCTTCCTCAGATTCCTCTTCCCACGCCTCACGCCATCTGTCCCACTGCCTTTCTTCCTCTTCACCCCTCTCTGCCTTGTCAGACTTCTTCTCCTCCATCAAAAACCTAACGTAGATATAATACCCTGTATCATCTAGCTCCTGTTCCACTTATTTCCCCATCCCACACTCCTCCCAAGCCTCCCACTCTACGCACTTAGTGCGAAAAAGGAATATAAGGACTTGAAGGTACTGATATGGCCGATATGGGCAGTATTCCATTCTTTGTAAAAAGCCCGCAAAACCTCTCGAAAAAGGACACCATCTTTGCCTTGTCCACTCCCAAGGTCGCCCACCGTAAATACCGTGAATTTTAACTTGGAGTTCTGCGCCATCATGTCCCCCTCGTTTCTGTCCTCTTTCGCCATGTCCTTCGTGTCTTTTCCAAACCAACTCCATCATTTGTTTCTTCCATGTTCCCTTTTCGGTTTCCGCCACTTTCCATCCCCAATTCCATCCCCAATTCCATTTGACAATAAGCATAAATCCTTCCATGTCAGTCATCCTCCATGTCGTCTGATTGCATCCCCCCCGATCGTCTTCCCCCTTTTGTATCCTTCCATATAAACCCCTCCATATACCATGCCATATCATTCTTCGTCCCTCCAAGCCTTCGAATCCGTGCTGTATTCCCCCTTGTGGCATGTTTCCCCATGTCTTGTCCCTCCTACCTACCATCCTCCGTTGATATCCGTGAGAACCACCCACCTTCTGTATCATTCCTGTGCTTCTATTCCAGCACTCATTGTGAGAAAACATGTCATCCTGCCTCCATCATCCACAATAAATATAGAACCAAGTTTGCATAAAGTTGTCCTTACGGTTTCGAGAGAAAACATGACATGTGTGGAGTGTCCCCATGTCATGTATGTACAGCAACCCTTGCTCATCACTCGAAAAACCCACGCAAAGAACGCATGCACCACACTCCTTGCATATATATTCATTCAAGGTAAACTTATGCCATAACAAATTCCGGGTTTCCATGTGTACAAACCATTTCCCACCACATGATGTGTGTGTGTTTGACACAGCAACCCTTGCCCATCCACGAAAAGACACGAGAACCCAAGACGAACACAAGAAATGCATGCCCCATGCATAGATTCATCCACAAACAACCAAAAACTTTCAACAACCATCAAGTTCCATTCTAATAAACCATGTCGCAAACCTCGAATCTGTGCCGATTGTCTCAAGTCATACAAGACCCAAAAATTTCCGAGGAACGAGGAAAATTTCCTACCCCATAAACTGTGTTTTTATTAGCGACTCCAATGTTACCGAGACCAAATATTTAATAATATAATAACTATCTAACGACTTGTAGAATGAGGAATACCTAACGTAGAAGGGAGTACGTACTCTCCAAACCAAGGTAAACCGACAGACCGGAACATACAGTAATGCCATTATATACCGGATGGGCCGGCGCAGATATATTAATATGGCATTCAAAAATAATATGATATACTTAAGTGGAAACTGTATTAATAGACTGATCTAGGAGGCTGGAAACTTTCATTGCGTACATAAACTTTTTATTGACATAAGAGCAGCCTGATACTAACCTCTCAGGCCACACCGTACGCGCGTCTCACCTCTCTCTCTCTCTCTCTCTCTCTCTCTCTCTTTCTGAATATGTGTCTGTCTGTCTGTCTGTCTTTCTCTCTCTCTCTTCCCATTTCTCTCTCTCTCTCTCTCTCTCTCTCTCTCTCTCCGCCATTATGTATGCCACTACGCATTCTGGTCACAACTCCCCCCCCCCCTCCGGACATTCAAGATTAACACACTTTGTTTTTGATTTATTTTCAAAAAGTTAACACACAAACTATTTACTCCGAGAGGGAGAGAGAGAAAAGAAACGAAAAAGAAAAGACAGGCAGAGAAAAAGAAAAGAAACAAAAAAAGAAAGGAAAAAACAAAGAAAAGAAAAGAAAGAAAAGAGAGAAAGGAAGGATTACCAAGTGTAAGGGCAAGAGAAAGAGAAAAGACAAGAAAGAGAGAAAAGAAAAAAGGAGGAAAGAAAGAGAAAAAGAAAGGAAAGAAAAGAAAGGAGAAAGAACAAAGAAAAGAAAAGAGAGAAGGATTACCAAGTGTAAGGGCAAGAGAAAGAGAAAGAAAGAAAGAGAAAAGAAAAAAAAGGCGGAAAGAAGAGAAAAGAAAGAGAGAGAGAGAGAGAGAGAGAGAGATCGAAAGAAAGAAACGAAAGAAATGAAAGAGAAGAAAGAGAAGAAAGAGAAGAAATAGAACAAAAAGAAAGAAAATAAAAAGAATGATACTAGGGGGCACCACTCACCAATTTTTCTTGGCTGCCTTTTTTGTAAACAGATTTTTGGCCGGACAGCTGCGTGCTTCCTGTTTGTGGGTGCAGAGGTGTTATTCGAAATCTGTTTGGTAGAACGTTTCATACTGTTCTTTCTCCTTGGCAGTCATATAGTTGCTTTTGACGAAAGTACATTTGCTAACCGGGATCTGGTAGTACATTGTTGAGACGACCATGGCAAGTTCATTGGGAGCGTCCCACGCAAATTTCTCCCCTGTTTGTGCTGCTGTAGACGAGCTCTGTTCACCCCACCTGTTGTCGCTCCGTACGTTGTACCGTCGTCCTCTCGCACCATGCTTGGCACCCGGCGGAGTGATCGAAGTCGACCTACGAGGGGGTCCTCCAAGTATGATGTCAGCTTGAAGGTTCCTAGGGGGACTCTGGTTTCTCCTTGTCGGTTCATGGTGTCTTGCCGGTGGGGAGTGATAACGTCGGTTCGATGGAGATTGAGCTTGGCGTTTGTTGAGGTGCACGCCTTCCACCGTCTTGGCCTCTGGGTCAAAACGACAAACGGAAGGATGGGTTGGTAGATGTGGCAGAGAGGTAGCTTTCGTTGGTTACCTGTTCTGAGAAGGAGACAGACTTCGTTGGCTACTCCTGCGGTCTCGGTTCTTGTTCGCATCGGTCATCGTGTCAAGTCTGCATCAAATCAGGCCGAAAATGAGTTCTGAGAGAAAAGACGAGAACGTAGGGCCATCTACCGAGTCTGCTGCGCTGATCAGCGTGCAGACCCATATCACATTATTTAATAACCAAATGCTTATTCAGAAATCGTGATAGATCCAAGGACCGATCGTCGTTCGACCCTCGCTGCCTTTCTTGCAAGAAGACAATCGTTTGCCTTTGTGAGAATTGCTGTGCACGCTTCCAAGAAGCGGTTTCGGCGGTATTCTACCAGAGAGAAAATGGCAATCGTATGCCGTCAGCTAAAAACTTTTCCACTGAGGCGTAGCCCGGCCCGGCCGGTTTGCTACAAAAACGGATTGTTGAAAAATATACGTAAAAACCGTGAAAAAGAGTAAAAAAAAAAAAAAAAAAGTTGGAAAGAACGGGGAAATAGTAGTTACGGTTAAGGTAAAAAATAATTAAAAAATACAAATGAAGTATAACAAGTGAGAACGGGAAAAAGGAAAAAGAAAAATGAATGATGAATCGCAATAAAAATATATGTTTGGGAAGAGGAAAATCCCAGTGAAAAAATAATAACTAAAATATCATCGGATAAGGGATAAAAGATAAATCATCAATAGTGAAGGAAATAACACTGAAGAAGCTATGAACCGAAAGGAAATAAGTTATCATAAATAAACAGGAAAAAAGAGATCAGATGAAAAATTCAAACCGGCCAAGGGAGGGTCGTTGGTGTTTGTTCTTGCTGTCTTCACCATGTTGTGTGTCACAGGTACGTCGACATTTCATCCGACTCAAGAACAGGTCAGAACTCAGGTCTTTTCGGCTTTTCTTTGTTGAATCTTTTTTTTTTTTTTTTCCAGCCAGGAGCTTGGATGGGTTTCCCGCGTCGCGTCGGACTAACAACAGGTCTTCTCTTCTTTCGCAGCTCTTCTCTTCCTTTCTTTTTTTTTGCCCTCATACTTTGTAATCCTTCCCTTCTTTTCTCTCTTTTCTCTCTTTCTTTCTCTCTTTTCTCTCTTTTCTCTCTTTTTCTTTCTTTTTTATTTTCTTTCTTTTTTATTTTTTATGTTCTTTCTTTTGTTCTATTTCTTCTCTTTCTTTTCTTTCTTTCTTTCTTTCTTTCGATCCCTCTCTCTCTCTCTCTCTTTCTCTTTTCTTTCCTTTTTTCTCTTTTCTTTCCGCCTTTTTTTCTTTTCTCTTTTCTTTTTCTCTTTCTCTTGCCCTTACACTTGGTAATCCTTCTATCTTTTCTTTCTTTCTTCTTTTCTTTGTTCTTTTCTTTGTTCTTTTCTTTTCTTTCTTTTCTTTCCTTTCTTTTTTCTCTTTTTTTTTCTATCCTTCTCGCATACTCTCTCTATCTCTCTCGTTCTCTCTCTCTCTCTCTCACACACACACACACAAAGTCTCTCTCTGTCTCGTCTTCTTGCTTGCTTCTTTGAATTTCATAACTCGTTTCGTTCCATTCGTTTTCTCTTTTTTGTTCTCTTTCTTTTTTCTTTTCTTTTCTTTTCTTTTCTTCCTTTCTTTCTTTTCTTTTTTTTTCTTTCTTTCTTTCTTTCTTTCTTTCTTTTGCCCTCATACATTGTAATCCTTCCTTTCTTTCTCTCTTTCTCTTTTCTTTCTTTCTTTCTCTCTTTTCTCTTTTCTCTTTTCTCTCTTTTCTTTTTTATTTTCTTTCTTTTGTTCTCTTTCTTCTCTTTCTTCTCTTTCGTTTCTTTCTTTCTTTCTTTCGATCTCTCTCTCTCCCTCTCTCTCTCTCTCTCTTTCTTTCTTTTCTTTCTTTTTTCTCATTTCTTTCCACCTTTTTTTCTTTTCTCTTTCTTTTTGTCTTTCTTGCCCACACTTGGTAATCCTTCTCTCTTTTCTTTCTTTGTCTTTTCTCTCCTTTCTTTTCTTTCCTTTCTTTTTTCTCTTTTCTTTCCTCCTTTTTTCTTTCCTCTCTTCTTTTGCCCTTACACTTGGTAATCCTTCCTTTCTCTGTTTTCTTTCTTCTTCTTTTCTTTGTTCTTTTCTTTCTTTTTTAGTTTCTTTTCTTTTTCTCTGCCTCTGCCTGTCTTTTCTTTTTCGTTTTCTTTTCTCTCCGAGTCTCCCTCTCTTGAGCTCTTTCCTTTTTCTATTGCCCTTACACTTGATAATCCTTCCTTTCTTTTCTTTGTCAGTTCTTTTCTTTCTCTCTTTCTCTCTCTCTCTCTCTCTCTCTCTTGGATTTCTTCAAGTTCTTTCCTTTTTTTTCTCCGCCTTTTTTTCTTTTCTCTTGCCCTTACACTTGGTTATCCTTCCTTTCTCTGTTTTCTTTTTTCTTTTTTACTTTCTCTTCTTTCTCTCTGCCTCTCTGCCTGTCTTTTTCGATTCTTTCTTTTCTCTCCTGTTGAAAATCAAGTTCGACATTAAATTAAATAAACCGGATATTTACTTTAATAAGTAGTGGCCGGGACTTCATGGGGGCCGGGATAATAAGGGTAGGTATGAGAATAAAAGTTAAAAACCCGGGATTTATAATTACAAAATCATGATTGAAATCTTAGTATCAGGAAAGGTTAAAAACTCGTGATTTTAAATCTCGAGTCCATGATTACAAATCCTGATACTAAGATTTAAAATCTTGATTCAAGAAAATAATCCTGAAACAAGGCGTAAAATCTTGGGAACCTTTGGTTTCTTAAGTCTCTTAAGTCACTATCCAGTGATTAAAAGATTCATGATTACAAGATTTTTTATCCTGATTCAGTGAAAAAATTTATGAAAGCCATGATTTTAAATCTCGGTATCAAGATAAATTATCTGGACTTCAAGATTTTTAAATCTTGATATCAAGATAAAAACGTCGGGAACGCGATTTTTAATCTTGGACTGCAAATCTCGGACCCAAGCTTTAAAATCATAGGTCCGAGATTTTTATCTCGGGTCCAAGATTGCAATCACAATCCAATATCAAAATCACGGGTCCGACCCAATTTCGCGGCGTTAAGTTTGGGGAGTGACTTCCGGGATTTTTAGGGGGTTTTTCAAGATTTGAAGGTGGTCCGAGATTTTTTTTGTCCCGGTAGTGACCGCCCATGGCCAGCTCCACTACAAATTGGTCTCCAATGGAGATGAGAGGAAAAAGGTGCAACATATCACGTTTGGGGATTTTTGTACCCATCTTGACCTACTTTATGCTATCATTCGGGTGTACACCCAAGCTCTGATTTGGGAACGTTCTTATGGCCCACAGGGCCGCGGCGAGGGTTACCTCCAATGCATACACCCAAGTGCAAGGGCTAGACTCCTTGCGACTGGTGAGGAGGCAGTCGATATAGCGAAAATGAAGACCAATTTCGGTTCGAAAAATATACAAGGGGTATACCGATTTTTTTCAACTGAAGTGAAGGCCTTGGAGGAGGAGATGAGTGAGATGGAGAAAAACATTAAGAAGGCAGGAGAAACTCATCCTGTGATTGATGAGGTAGACAAGGCTGACAAGGTGCTGACCAAGCTCAGAATGTCGGTGGGTGCGTTACTACACAAGGAGGCGTGGAAGAGATGGATTCTTACCAAAGATCACTCTGTCCCTACGGCCACAGTCGTACCGACCACCAATAAAGCAGGGGCTGATCAATACGTTGAGAAATATAATTTTATTAGATCTGCTTATGAGTTGGCGGCCTTCATCACTCATGCTCAAAAGCTGGTGATAGCTGAGAAGGAGAAGGCGAAGGAACAGGAGGAGTTTGCCAAGCAGATGAAATTGTCAGAAGTGACAGCAAGAGTGAGAGGTGCAAGGGTACACCTCCGACACATACTACCCCACGAGCTCCTACCCCACCAGCCTCGGGCTCAACTACGGTGGTGGTCACAAACACTAGTACTGAGAAGAAGGACACTGTCACAGGCAAAACATAATAAATGCTTTCAAGGGAAAGCAAGGAGGAGTGGCTAGTCTTATGCTTAATGCTAAGACCAGTTCAGACAAAGACTCGGATGCTTCGTTCCTAGGCAATCTCAAAGAGATCAATGCCTGCATGAAGTCTTTTCCCTGTGATGAGACTCAAGAATATGAGGCTCTTGTTAATCAATCTCTAATTCAGGAGGGATTGGATCTATCAATGAACAATACCTTGAGGAAGCAAGAGGAGACTAAGAAAACAAGCTCGACAGGCCTAGACGCTCAGTGTGAACTAGCAGTGGCCACCCTCATTTCATATGTTCAATCCCATGGATACCAGCATTTCTGCACTGGTACTCTGATAGGATTTGAAATCTTTGAGACAGTGGCGGCGAGCTTACGGCGTGCGGTTAGCTTGGCGGCGACCCTTACGGAGCTAGTTTGCTCCTATGTGCTATTCTATGGTCGCAAGTCGATCATCCTCTATTTTTTGTCGGCATTGCACACAGTTCATCCAAGCAAACTTGCTCAGCTCATACAACAATGCTCGACTTTTAGTTGGGTGAAGTGCAAGAACTTCCTAATGACACAGGTGTTCGAAGCCACAGTCAAACGCGTTGCTCCGGCCGCACTGTCCCAAGAAGTTATGGGTGCATGCTCGAGCTTGGACACACTCACGGAGGCACACATGGCACAGGCAGGCGGTGTATGGCGCGCAAGCCACGTACACAAGCCGAGTCGCCGGATGGAAGAGACAGAGAGAGCCAGACCTTAAGACCTCATGCTGGAGGTGGTTCTCGGGCCTGGGGTGTAAGGCAGAGATGGAGGGCAAAACCTGCTCTTTCAATCATGACAGGAAGAACCCAGTGGCAAGGGCTGATTTCCTCAACAAGCTGGCGAGTTCTGAACCGGGCCTTCACCGCCTGCTTCAGAGTGCCACTGAGAGGGAAGGCTGGTATGCCAATCAGTGTGATGACAAGGAGTTAAGAGCGGCGATCATTGCCTATATAAATAAGATGGCGAAGAAGAGGGAGGAGAAGGAGGGAAAAAAGAAAGAAGCGTCTCAAAGAGGACGACGAGGAGGAGAGAAGCCTCTCAAAGAGGACGACGAGGCTCGAGGTGGCATGGAACTCCTCAGAGAGGAAGAGGAAGAGGTCGGGGATTTTATCCTCGTGGAGAAAGAGCTTTTCGGGCTGCAGCCCCCCCACCTAGAGGAGGAGGCTCATGTGCTAGCTCCAACCCAAACTTCAGTCGAGGTCAGGCCTACACTGCCTCAGACGCGGATACGACATCCTACCCAGACGAATCTCAAGGTAAACGATTTGAAGAGGTGGAATGACTGGAGGAGGAAGGAGAGAGGAAGGAGAAAACTGTGAAGTGAAACTCAAAAGTCATAGTGTTACCTATTGCTGTTGTGCAGACTATGCCAACACTTCCTCTATGTGAAAACAAAGACGTGTGTATACAGAAGCTGCAGCCCCAAGGTAGCTTTATACCCCTTCACACGTCACGATTACCAATGATAACTGCTGCAAATAGGAAGGAGAAACTAGCGATGGAGGCGAGCAGACCGATGGCAGGCATATCGCCTCGGCCAATCAAACGATTACGAACTGACTCAAAGTCAACGACCTCGGCGGGCGGTGAGAAAAAAGACAATAAGTGCACACAAGTGAAACAAGACAATGACCTTGAGACAGCAAACGCCCCGGCACAGCAGGATAATAAAAACATTAACGAGGCTCTCAACTTCTCTTAACTTCTCTCAACATCTCTCAACATCTCTCAACATCTCTCAACATCTCTCAACATTTCTCAACATTTCTCAACATCTCTCAACATCTCTCAACATCTCTCAACATTTCTCAACATTTCTCAACATCTCTCAACATCTCTCAACATCTCTCAACATCTCTCAACATCTCTCAACATCTCTCAACATCTCTCAACATCTCTCAACATCTCTCAACATCTCTCAACATCTCTCAACATCTCTCAACATCTCTCAACATCTCTCAACATCTCTCAACATCTCTCAACATCTCTCAACATCTCTCAACATCTCTCAACATCGCTCAACTTCTCTCAACATCTCTCATCATCGATATCTCTCAACATCTCTCAACATCTCTCAACATCTCTCAACATCTCTCAACATCTCTCAACATCTCTCAACATCTCTCAACATCTCTCAACATCTCTCAACATCTCTCAACATCTCTCAACATCTCTCAACATCTCTCAACATCTCAGGGCGGCGATGGCGCGGGCGGGGGCGGCAATGGCGCGGGCGGGGGCGGCGATGGCGCTGGCGAAGGCGGCGGTGGTGCGGGCGGGGGCGTCGGTGGCGCGGGCGGGGGCGGCGGTGGCGCGGGCGGGGGCGGCGGTGGCATGGGCGGGGGCGTCGATTGCGCGGGCGGAGGCGGCGATGGCGCGGGCGGGGGCGGCGATGGCGCGGGCGGGGGCGGCGATGGTGCTGGCGGGGGAGGCGATGGCGCAGGCGGGGGCGGCGATAGCGCGGGCGGGGGCGGCGTTGGCGCGGGCGGGGGCGGCGATGGCGCGGGCACATACATACATAACACACATACATATATACATATCTGTACATACATACATACATACATACATACATGCACACATACATTTATTACACACACACACACATTGGCATACATTGGCATACATGCATACATACATGTATATATATACTAATATCATTGAGAAGAGACGCTGCACATCCTCGACCGAGTGCATGCCTAGGCTGTAGTTGCCGGCTCGCACAGCCAGGACACCGCGACCCCGATTACGGATGGGAGTCTCTAGTGCCTGTCTGGGTCCCGCAAAGGGCCTATCGTAAGGATCATGGTCCACAAATCCAACTCGACCTCCACCATGGACCTAAAACAATGCACATCCACAAGAGTATAATACATATCTCAATATACATCTAATCTATCTACAGCTCCGGAATTCCTAATTATAAGCGTCTCTCTCCTTCTCTTTCTCTCTTCCTTTCTCTCTCTTCCTTTATCTCTTTCTCTCACTTCCTCTCTGTCTCTCTCTCTGTCTCTCTCTAGGCTCTCTCTCTCTCTCTCTCTTTCTCTGTTACCCGACGATGATCAAGTACTCCGTGAAGTTGTGCAACTTCATTCTGATCCACTGACACGCCGCGATAATGAAATAGTCGACCACCTGCAGAAACACAATGATGTTTACAATGCATTTGTTTAGTTCGGATGTGTGATGCATAATGTATGTGTATACATGATATTGCGAGCAATAGATTGTGATGTTTTAATCTTAGTTTAGTATCATGAATGTAATAGGTTGTGCATCCCATCGGTCATCGTACGCCTCGTTACAACCTCGTGGAGAACAAACCAAAAGACTTCAAGTAAAGGTCCCCACGACATGCACTTCATCAGGAACTCGAGGACAACCCTACCAAACATTTAACATGGAATGGCATGTATGTAGGTGAGCAATATTGGTATGGTGTTTACCCGACCTGTTCGCGCATCCCCTGCGCAGGAAAGTATATTTGTTTGATGTACTACATTTATTTGAATGTGGCCTGCCTGAGTGTTAGGGTCAGCTAATTATAGGGTTAGGGTGGTTACAGGTTGGTCCGGTCCCCGCCCTATGACCAGACTCAAGCCAGCACGAACGCTGGATTGGAGCCATGATTAGGCTTGAAAGCAAACTACCCCGGAGGTTGTTAGTCCATCCGCAAGGAGGCGCAGTCGGGCGGCGCCCGAAAGCGCTAGCCTTAGGGTTAGGGTTAGGGTTATATAATTAGGGTTAGTGTTCCGGTTAGGGTTAGGGTTAGGGTTAGGTTTTTCTGCAAAAAAAAGTCAATGGTTTCAGATACGTAGGACCTTTGCAGCCTGTCAGAATGATTTTTTTGCTAGCTGCGTACAAAAAGTGTACCAGTTAGCCGCCGTCGACAAGTCCAAACATCTCAAGCAGTCGCCGCGGAGCATCCAAACATCTTTAAGCAGTTGGAAATCGGATTCATAGCCCAAAAGCAGTGTAACTTAACATAGCCCTGCAGGAATAAACAGCTGGCATGCCTTTTCTGCAAGATTCGTAACAAGTATGTAGTAATTGGCTTCCGCCGACAAGTCGGCGGCACTCGGACTACATCTCCAGCACCGGTACCTGTCGCGGAGCATCCAAACACGTCTAACCAGGCAGAAATCGGGTTACTGGCAGAAAGCCAGTCAAATACAACATAACCGACAAGTAGAAACCAGCTTGAGACCATCCACAACATCGCTCAATCAGGCGGCGTCCGAAAGCGGCTAGCCGTAGGGTCAGGGTTGGGGTTCGGGTTCGGGTTCGGGTTCGGGTTAGGATTAGTGTTTCTTGCAAGGAAAACTTAATGGTTTCAGATATGTATGACATTCGCAGCCTGTCAGGATGGTTTTTCTGCTAGAGTTGCTCCAAAAATTACAAATTGGCCGCCGTCGAAAAGTCGGCGGCAGACGACATCTCAAGCACCTGCCGCGGAGCATCCAAACATGTCCGCCAGACAGTTGGCCGCCGTCGAAAAGTCGGCGGCAGACAACATGTCAAGCACCTGCTGTGGAGCATCCAAACATGTCTAACCAGCTCAAAATGGGGTCCATAGCCAGCAAACATCGTAAATCATCATATACGAGCAGTAGCGACCACCCGGCATCGTTTTTCAGAAATTTTTTGTTTGGCCGCCCGCAGCCGGCAGCGCCGCCGAGCCAAAAACTTGCCGGGCCCCAGCGCCTTCGAAAAATGTTTTAAAGCTTAACCCTCTTGGAAACCTTCCTCATGTATTGTAAAATATCAATGCCGCTATTAAAAAATTTCTAGCAGCTGTTCCCTAAGCGCGCCAGACAGTTGGCCGCCGTAGAAAAGTCGGCGGAAGACGACATCTCAAGCATCTGCTGTGGAGCATCCAAACATGTCTAACCAGCTCGAAATGGGGTCCATAGCCAGCAAAGTCGCAAATCAACATATCCGAGCAGTAGCAACCACCCGGCATCGTTTTTCAGAAGTTTTTTGTTTTGCCGCCCGCCGCCGGCAGCGCTGCCGAGCCAAAATCTTGCCGGGGCCCCAGCGCCTTCAATTTCTTTTTTGAAGTTTAACCCTCTTGGAAACCTTCCTCATATATTGTGAGATATCAATGCCGCTATTAAAAAATTCTAGCAGCTGTTCCCTAAGCGCGCCAGATAAACATGGAATCTCGGTGTTAGTGTTTTTGAAAACCCGAAACCTGTCAGGTGTGCGATAAGCCAGACGAGACTGACGAGCTAGACGAGCTGGATGACGAGTTCGAGTGAGCAGGTGACGCAATATAGGGCTAGTGGATCAGCAAACCTTTAGTTTCTTCTGGGACGGGGCATCTTACGTATAGACCGTCGCATTTTGAAGACTTGCTAAAGGTGGTGTCGGGGAGAGACCTCGAGCACGTTTTGCCTTCTTAGGCTGAGCATCAAGCTTATCTTCCTTGCCAGAGGGTGCATCAGCATCAAAGTTGTCAATTTAGAGTGGGGAGGGACCAGCCGGTGTGGGAGAAAATGATCGCTGTGAGTTGCTTGATGTAGGGTTACATCCTCGACGGATTCGTTAAGGGACTTGCCGGAAGTTAGTTATGATCGCATGGTTAGCCGCTTACGTATTGCGATGATAGTTGATGGCAATCTTGAGCACTTTCTGGACATCATGACGGATAGTTGGGATAGGTATGCACGCAGACGCTAGTGCAGCTTCAAGGGTATCGTATAGTAAACACGAGACTGCTGCCGCGAAACAACAGTGAGAGAAGTCATCTCCTGTTAGCAGTTTTACTTTGAGGTAAGCTGCTTCCTTCTGCATACAGTATGCTTCAATAAGGAAAGAACGGAAAGACCAATAGAGATCGCCCGAGATCGCAGCAGCGAGACGTGACGCAGGAGGGTCAGTACTGTGATTGAGATGGTCATTGTCTCTATAAGGTTATCCACAAACCGTCGATATTCGCCATAGTTGTCGCCCCGGAGGCACTCTCGGAAAAGTTTCATAATTTGGTCATGAGGACCACCACATAAGGGCAGTGACAGGATAGATAAAGAAGAGAAGAGAGTCTCAGAAAAAAAAGAGCGAGAAGAGAAAGGACGAAAAAGAAAAGACGAAAAAACTAACTAAACAAGAAACAATCCCACGGGGGGGGAGTAGAAAACCCCACGGTTCACCATTATCCTTGTTGTAGCTGAGAAAGTCCCACTGGCGATTTCAAGTTGCAAGCGTAGCCGCGATGCAGCAGGCTCGTAATCTCAGTTGAGTGGCCCGGCCAAATTGATATGAATACTATTTGACTCGTGACGTTTGCTACTAGGCTTGCTCTGTCACGGTCACCTCAAGTAATGACTTCAATTTTTCCCCCTGCATATTAATATCCGAGTAGTACAACGATCATAGCTTTCTAACTAGCCGCCGTACTATTTCACAAGTTTCCGATTCTGCTGAGACACACTCAGCGCTATTAATACAATATTTATATATACCACTAAAACTTTTATAAAACCAGCCTCATCCAATCTAAAAAAATCCGTTGGCTCCCGGTCTGATTAACCGGGGGAACTAGTAAATTCACTAAGGAACTACAAATATTTACCTTTACCTTTAATAATGACAGATTATCACCAAGTTACAATGCAAAACAGCGAAATCCAATTTATTTCTATCTTTACCAGTAATTTCCCTTCCCAGCTGCATCTGACAATTTCCTTTTTACTTTGACAATTTCCTCTTTTATCCATATCAACTTGTATTTTTCTCTCACTCGCCGTACGAACGAACCTTCCACTCTAACACAACTACATCCGTTACAATACAACCAAAACCAATTCCCTTCTACAGACTTCCCTCTCAGAATCTTCAAAGTGAGCACAGCTCGCACGCACTAATGAATATACTTACCGTGCACTTTCCCTTACCCTAAAACTAAAAACAAAACCCTACACCGTAACTTACTTGTACTGCAAAGCAAAGGTGGTCCCTCGTGGTCTGGTAAACTCCTGTTAATAAATAACTATTCTTGAAAGCTTTCCCTCCACACTAGGCAAGAACTTGCATAAAAAACTTACGTCGTGAGCAGAGCTCACAATCATCTGCCCTGCAGACCATAGCAATTTTCCTAAACCAAGCCCTTGCCCTACTCAGATGACAGTGATAAACCAGCACTAGTACTCAAAACTGCCTGAGCCTTAGGCAAAGGGGTGAGCACGGTCACTCGTGGTCAGGTAAACCCGGCCGGTTATTAAATAACTATTTCTGAAAGTAGGGGCTGATCTTCACGTGGCAAACTTGCCCAACTCAGTTTGAGTTCCTTGTCCTCGCTCAATATTTAAGACGGATACGACACCTTGTTTTTTTCCACTGATCAACCAAGTTTTAATAAGAGAATACTTGCCACTGGTAGGGATAAGTGGGAAGCGTAATAGTTAGAAGGGAAGTGGTAAAGAGGTGACGCACAGTCAGAACGAAGAAATGAAACAAAAATGAAGAAAGGAAGATGAGAAGGAAACGAAGAAAGGAAGCCTAGTGTGCAAGCCCCTGTCTGGAGCTTTCAAAGAGAGAGAGAGAGAGAGAGAGAGAGAGAGAGAGAGAGAGACGATGGCTTCAGGACTCCATCATGATACCACCGACACTCACTACAGCTGATATAGAAACGATAAGATCCAAGTTGAATGCTTGTCCCTTTGAATATCATGTTATTAAATAACTATTTTCAAAAGTCATGAGTGATGCTAGGGACTAGGAGCTTGATATGGTCGAGCGAGCTTCTAGGTTGGGGGATTTGACAGAGTCGGTGATGGATGCCGCTACTTTGACAGGACATGCAGACTCCAAGGGATGGCGGGTAGCCTGAGAGAGAGAGAGAGAGAGAGAAGGAGAGCGAGAGAGAGAGAGAGAGAGAGAGAGAGAGAGAGAGAGAAAGAGAGAAGAGAGATATTGGTCAAGAGGACTCTAAGGGATGGCATGTACCCTGCAAATTTATGCAGGTATATGCCTTGTATGCACGTATATGTATCTATGTAAGCAGAGAAGCGAAAATATGTGTGAGTATGCGTGTATCTAGGTAAGGCAAAAGTGAAGCAGTAAGTTCCCGGGAAATCATGGCAAATATCACGAAATTTGCGGTGAAATTCGCAGTGAAAATTTTCTCTCCCGTCGCCTTCGGTTATTTATTACTATTTTTGAACTGCTGTTTAAATACCACGAAATTTGCGGTGAAAATTTTCTCCCCGTCGCCTCCGGTTTATTATTATTATTATTATTATTATTATTATTATTATGGACACCGTGATAGCCCAGTGGTCAAGTTCTACCATCTGGGCCCTGTCGCCAGTTCGATTCCCGTCGGTGCCACCAGTATTTTCATTGAACATACCGGTCTATTTCTGGACCAGTATTTTCATTGAACATACCGGCCCGTCTGGAAGTGTTGGAACTGCCCTTGCGGGGGTGTCATTAGAGCTTATCGTCAATTCTTCGTACTCCCCTCACGGGTGAGACGATGGAGGCGCATGTGCAGAAATGCATCAGCCATTGACAGAGAAGCACTATTATTATTATTATTATTATTATTATTATTATTATTATTATTATTATTATTATTGGACACCGTGATAGCCCAGTGGTCAAGTTCTACCATCTGGGCCCTGTCGCCAGTTCGATTCCCGTCGGTGCCACCAGTATTTTCATTGAACATCCGATCCGTCTGGACCAGTATTTTCATTGAACATACCGGCCCGTCTGGAAGTGTTGGACTGCCCTTGCGGGGGTGTCATTAGAGCCTATCGTCAATTCTTCGTACTCCCCTCACGGGTGAGACGATGGAGGCGCATGTGCAGAAATGCATCAGCCATTGACAGAGAAGCACTATTATTATTATTATTATTATTATTATTATTATTATTATTATTATTATTATTATTATTATTATTATTATCATTATGATTATTATTACTATTATTATTAGTAAATCTGCCTTGGAGTGTTGACTGCGACATATTTGAGGGAAATCCCGATGAAAAAACCTAGTCACACTTGCTAAACAGAGTTCCAGCCCAATGGCCTCAAGGCGTTAAACTGTGACGCCAACTCATAACCCTTTGGTGGTAGATGCTGGGGAGGAGGGTCGTTGCGCGCGTAAAAGATCTTAAACTCCGCACATGCTGGTTGATAGCCCAGGACCCAGCAGACACCAGATTGTTATGGGTGGGGTTTCGAGGCAGCTCTAGCAACCGCGCTTGGTGTATGCACTTGCAGATTCGGTGACGTCTTGCAAGAGGTTGCTGGGACTGCGGAATAACCTCGGCTTAGTGCAGTCTTGCCCTCAGGAGCTCCATCGGTGGCCCCGATCATCAGGCGAGAGACTGACACGGGGGGGTGGAGGACCTCGAACAAGGGTATTGGAGGCTTATGTTCGTTGAGGATACGCCTCAGATATAGTACTATTATTATGATTATGATTATGATTATTATTATTATTATTATTATTATTTGGAGTGTTGACTGTGACATATTTGAGGGAAATCCCGATGAAAAAACCTAGTCACACTTGCTAAACCGAGTTCCAGCCCAATGGCCTCAAGGCGTTAAACTGTGACGCCAACTCATAACCCTTTGGTGGTAGATGCTGGGGAGGAGGGTCGTTGCGCGCGTAAAAGATCTTAAACTCCGCATATGCTGGTTGATAGCCCAGGACCCAGCAGACACCAGATCGTTATGGGTGGGGTTTCGAGGCAGCTCTAGCAACCGCGCTTGGTGTATGCACTTGCACATTCGATGACGTCTTGCAAGAGGTTGCTGGGACTGCGGAATAACCTCGGCTTAGTGCAGTCTTGCCCTCAGGAGCTCCATCGGTGGCCCCGATCATCAGGCGAGAGACTGACACGGGGGGGTGGAGGACCTCGAACAAGGGTATTGGAGGCTTATGTCCGTTGAGGATATGCCATTAGCTGCATCAGTACGCCTCAGATATAGTAAATCTGCCTTGGAGTGTTGACTGTGACATATTTGAGGGAAATCCCGATGAAAAAACCTAGTCACACTTGCTAAACAGAGTTCCAGCCCAATGGCCTCAAGGCGTTAAACTGTGACGCCAACTCATAACCCTTTGGTGGTAGATGCTGGGGAGGAGGGTCGTTGCGCGCGTAAAAGATCTTAAACTCCGCATATGCTGGTTGATAGCCCAGGACCCAGCAGACACCAGATTGTTATGGGTGGGGTTTCGAGGCAGCTCTAGCAACCGCGCTTGGTGTATGCACTTGCACATTCGGTGACGTCTTGCAAGAGGTTGCTGGGACTGCGGAATAACCTCGGCTTAGTGCAGTCTTGCCCTCAGGAGCTCCATCGGCGGCCCCGATCATCAGGCGAGAGACTGACACGGGGGGGTGGAGGACCTCGAACAAGGGTATTGGAGGCTTATGTCCGTTGAGGATATGCCATTAGCTGCATCAGTACGCCTCAGATATAGTATTATTATTATTATTACTACTACTACTACTACTACTACTACTACTACTACTATTATGATGATTAGTATTATAAAAGTGATGATTCACCTCGTCTGTCTGGGAGGAAGTGGGCGCGGACGCTTGTTCTATACATGCATACATGCATATGTAGGTATGTATGTATGTATGTATGTATGTATGTTTATATGTATGTATGTATGTGGGTGCGAACGCAGCCAGTGTGTGAGCACCTTGTTCTACACATACATACATACATACATACATACAGACACATTTGATATGCAGCCTGCAGTGTGTGAGCACCTTGTTCTATACATACATACATGCATACATACATACATACATACATACATACATACAGACATA
>WBZZ01005932.1:82500-85000 GCA_019918135.1 Paulinella micropora | reverse complement strand
TACATTACATTTACATTACATTTACATTTACATTACATTACATTACATTACATTATATTACATTACATTACATTGGATTGGATTGAATTTGCATTGTATTAATTTGCATTTGATAGGCTTGCATTATATTAAATTACAGTACTTTTACATTACATTACATTACATTACATTGGAATGAATTTGCATTGTATTACATTTGATAGGATTGCATTATATTACATTTCAGTACATTTACATTACATTACATTACATTACATTAAATTGGAATGAATTTGCATTGTACTGCATTTGATAGGATTGCATTATATTACATTACATTACACTACATTACATTACATTACATTACATATACATATAAAGCAAACATGAACACGGGAGGCCAACATCGACCGTTTCACGCTTGGAAAATGGGGGGGGGGCGGCCCTTTTTTGGGTGCTGGTCAGCGAAAATTGTGACAAAACTCACCGATTAACGAAGGTTGGGTGCCACTAATTCCCCAAAAGTGTCGCCAAAGAAGGGGCCCCCAAAACCCATCTTTTTCTGCGAGCGTGAAACGGTCTATGCGGTCATGTTCCGGGCGAAACCACCCCACCGCTAATTCCGCAAAAATTTCACCGCCAAACCATCCAACCGCTAATTCCGCAAAAATTTCGCCGCCAGGGAAATCACACCGCAAAATGACGCGAAAGTTTAGCCTAGCTACGAGATGAGAGAGAGAGAGAGAGAGAAAGAAAGAAGGAGAGAGAGAGAGAGAGAGAGAGAGAGAGAGAGAGAGAGAGAGAGAGGTGAAAATGCGGTAAATTTCCCGGAAATATCGCCGCATATATATATATATACATATATATATATATATATATATATAGAGAGAGAGAGAGAAAGAGACACACACACACCTTAACCTCGTCCCTGTTTTCCAAGTGAAAGACCCGAAACAGGCAAGCAGTTAAGAGATAGAGATAGAGATATAGGTAGAGTTATAGATAGAGGTAGAGATAGAGATAGAGATATAGAGATAGAGATAGAGATAGAGATGTAGAGGGATAAAGATATATATATATATAATATATATATATATATAATATATATAATATATATATATATGAAAATATATATATATATAGAGAGAGAGAGGGACACACACACACACACACACACACACACACACACACCTTAACCTCGTCCCTGTTTTCCAAGTGAAAGACCATCAGCGCGAAAAACGCAAGCAGTTGAGGGAAGCCCGCAATCATGGCGCGACGAGCAGATCTTTAAAAAAAAAGACATAATAATAGGTGATTAATTGAAGTCTGTTTTGAAAGTATGGTATGTATGAAAAAAGCAAGTGCATAATAGGTAATTAATTAAAGTCTGTTTGAAAGTAATAATAGTAATAATAATAATAATAATAATAATAATGATAATAATAATAATAATGATATTTCCGGGAATTCACCGCAAAATACGCACGGATTTCTCTGCGGTCTATGACACCGGAGGGACGTGGAAAAATAGCCGTTGGGAAATCACCGAAAAATCCGGAAAAAATTCTTCGGCGAAACGGTAATGGTACGTGTATGGTATGTATGAAAAAAGCACGTGCATAATAGGTAATTAATGAATGTCTGTTTGAAAGTATGGCATGTATGAAAAAAGCAAGTGCATAATAGTATATTATGCGGCTAGCATGTATAGCATGTATGAAAAAAGCAACAAATTTGACGTGTTTTGCGGGCGAGCCGGGCCGGGCCGGCGAGCTAGCCCGCAAAACACATCAAATTTGGCGCGCCGCATATGTAGTTTTATCGGTAACCTGACCACATTTTACGGAGGTGACCGGTAATAGGTAATTAGTTAATGTCTGTTTGAAAGTATGGTATGTATGAAAAAAGCAAGTGCATCTGTGGGAAGCCCGCAAACCATGTATATATGTGTGTATGTATGTGTGTATGTGTGTATGCGTGTATGTATGTATGTATGTATGAGCAAGAGGCATGATCTGAGTACAATGTATGTTTATGTATGAAAAAGGCCTGTATGTATGTATGTATGTATATATGTATGTATGTATGTATGTATGCATGTATGTATGAAAAAGGCATGTATGTATGTATGTATGTATGTACGACGGGCAGATCAGGAAGGTAGGTAGGTAGGTAGGTAGATATATATATATATATATATATGTATGTATGTATGTATGTATGTATGTACGACGGGCAGATCAGGTAGGTAGGTAGGTAGGTAGGTAGGTAGATAGATAGATAGATAGATAGATAGATAGATAGGCAGTAGGTAGGTAGGTAGGTAGGTAGGTAGATAGATAGATAGATAGATAGATAGATAGATAGATAGATAGATAGATAGATTGTATGTAATATATGTAATGTATGTAATGTATGTAATGTATGTAATGTATGTAATGTAATGTATATGTGATGTATGTGATGTATGTGATGTATGTGATGTATGTAATGTATGTAATGTATGTAATGTATGTAATGT
>WBZZ01005932.1:55000-60000 GCA_019918135.1 Paulinella micropora | reverse complement strand
TCCAACCCTCGAGGTCCTTCTCTGAGCTATTTAGAAGCTCCTGAAGCCCTTGTTGTAGATCCATTGAGCCACTGATAGCGCCTTCGGCCTCCGCAGTCCAGTCGGATTTGACTTGAAATGCGATGACAGTAAATCGCTCCTCCGGTAGAACACGCAGCCGTCCATAGAACTTCAGTTGCGCCGCCCGCCGCAAACGCTCCGCACTCAAAGAGCGCGCCAGAAAGAGTGTAATCCACTTGCTTGTCTTAGGGCTGATGCCGAAAATCATACTCATGGGGCGCAGCATTGCTGCCTCCAGCTTGGTGAGCTGCGATACGGGGGCACGCCAGACATCGAAGGCGTACTTCAGCTTGGCTCCCACAAGTTGATTCCAGCACATGAACGATACCTAGCTTGTATCTCACCTGCACACCACAAAGAGTACCAACCTGCGGTGGCGACTTCAGTGACACGCGTAGCCCGCAGGGCCTGCCCCTTCCACTTCAGGTCGTCGGTGATAACCACTCCCAGGTACTTGTACTGACTGGTGACACAAAGCTTCTGGCCGCGAAACCACACCACGGGCTCACCTCGCTCCCTGATACTTGGTCGTTTCGCCTTGCTCGACGTGTAAATGGGCATGATTTCCGTCTTGCCGGGCTTCAAGTTGACTTCCAGCCGGTAATCTTCCGCGAACTTGGCCACAACATTGACCATCTTCTGGAGCTCGGTGCGACTGTGAGCGATGAGAGCCACGTCGTCCGCGTATAGAAGTGCCTTGATGTCGTTCAGCCGCTTCACATCCGTGATCTTTGAGGGCACTCGCCAGCCGATCACAAAGCTCATCCATAAAGACTTTGAAGAGTGTGGGAGAGAGAGGGGACCCCTGTTACCCTCCAGTACTTCGGGGGTGAGTGCAACTAGCACTTGCGACGAAGTCTGCTCGTAGCACGCCTGCGCCAGAACTTGCCCCTTACACCCAGCTTCCAGAGCCTCTCAAATAGGCCACCTCTCCAAACAGACGGGAAAGCCTTGCGTAGATCGACGAACAGGACGTACGACTCCCGCTTCTGCAGCTGACGCCCCTTCAACCTCCGCCAAAGGGTAAAGACCTGATCCGTAGTGCGACGCAAGTGTCTTCACCTACTTCGTGCTCCTTCATAGCCCGGCCCACCTCATCTCTGAAGCGATCGTTCCAGTGGAACTGCCGCTTAGCTTCGGCTTCCTCCCACTCCAGCGAGCCTGCTTCTGCACAGCACTCCACCACAACAGCCGCACTTGCCGGATTTTCCCGTGGCTTCACCGAATTTTTCCGAAATTCCTCCCACCGAGCGACCTTTTCCGGCAGCGTACACGCCAGTGAGCCATCCTCCCTTTGCACCGGCGCGGAGACCTTCGTTCTGCGTGCCCGGCCAAGCCGCTTCGCGAGTAGCCAAAAGCGCTTTGAGGATTGCTCGCGTTGACATTTGACCGCTTCTTCCTGCACTTGCTTGAAGGAGGCGGACTTCTTGGCCCGAGTTGCCTTCCGAATTTGCTTGCGGAGACGTAGCCAATTCAGACGGGCTTCCGCATTCGATTCATCCTTGATGTATGCTGCGTAGGCCTCCCGGCGCTGTTGAATGAGCTCCTTTAGCTCCCCGTCGAACCAATTGTTGGTGAAACGGGGTCGTATACATCTGGAGCCAAGGACCCGGTGCGCCGCCATTCGGAAGGACTGCGCCACTCCCTCGGTGACGTCATCTACCACCCGTTGGCTGTCGGCACCACCCGATAGGTCAAGCTCAGGCAGCTGATGCACTCCAAGCTTCTGTAGGCAATGCTGGAATACGTCATCGAACTTGTCGCGTAGATAATCCAGCGCTTGCTTCACAGCGTGATCATTACCCGAGACACCAGCACCAATAAGCTTATCAACACGAAAGGACCTGTAAGGTTTCGCAGCCCGCTTTGGTCGGCGCTGGCCGCTCCACGTCAGTTCGGCCCATACTGCCTTGTGGTCCGTATGAAGATCATCTTCGCATACTCCGAACTTTGCTCCAGATGCCAAGCCAGGTGACGCGCAGATGTAATCGAGGAGGTGCTTGCCTGTGCCCATGCCGCGCTGCTCACGCCGGGACCACCAGTAGGACCCTTCCACTGGGCACGAGAAGCCGCTCAGATTTCGCCGCGAGTCTCTTGCCGTTCTCCGAACGTACCGGCGCTCCCTTTTCATCGACCTCCCCGTACTGACCGACGATGCCCTCCTCTTTTCGGCTGCATGCCGGCCCGAGCTTCGCGTTGGCATCCGCCACCGTGACCACAAGGCCTTTGGCTCCGAAAACTGCCAGGCCGCATACGCCTCTGACGACTCTTCTTCCTGCGTTTCCTGGGGAAAGTAGCCGTTACCCACATAGATATCCTGAGCGCCGGTAACACCCGAGGCGATACGCAGCCACACTTGCTGCCGGTGGTCGATGGGGGCTGACACCAGGTTACAATACGGACCAAGGAAGTTAGCCACCGCGAATAGAACCCCACCCTTGCAGCGATTTTTCTCGCTGACCTCCGCAGGTTTTCCAAAAATCCGGAATCCATCCAGGCTGCATTTGGAAAGTTGCTTCTTGCCCATGCGGTGCTCCTGAGCCCCGATGACTAGCCAGCCCTCGTGCTTGTAGAATGATGCCCATTCCGCCGTGCCTACGTTGTCGTATCCCGTTTTACCCTGCCAGTTGTGACTCGCAACGAGTAGCTTGAAGCCGGTATCGAACTGCTTGGAGCGGTGCTTCTTGGCTCGTTTCCGAACCCGACGGCCGCGCTTGGCTTCCGCCCTCGTGCTGCCCCCCTCTGCAGGTGCTTGCGCAGGTTGGTCCCCCACTGCACTGGCCGCCGAAGGCAGGGGCACCACCTGCACACTCAGACACACACTCAGGTGCATCGGCAGCCAATTCCGAAGACACCACCTGCACATCATCAACACGTTCTTCATGCAGAGGCAAGACGCAATATCCCGTCGCAGCTTCCTCCTTCCGGACCGCCGCTTCCCCACGCAGATGGATGCAAATAAGCCTTCGGACACGTTCCCTGTCCCTGAACCTGCGCCCAAGGGCCACATTGACCCCTCTGCCGAAGAATTTGAGATGTTTGAGTTGCTGCAACGCCGTCTGCCTGCTGTCATCGTCCTCGTAGACCAGCTCCAGGTAACGAGACATTCGCTGGCCTTGCCACTACATTACCGGGACCACCAGACCAAGACCGCTCATTTTGGAGGCGATCTCCTGTAGATTGGCGCGTTCTGAGAGCCCCCAGACAATCAGATTACGCCCGTCCTTGTCGTACCGATCTACCCGCCGGTACCGTCGAGGCGGCGGTGCCATCTGCCATATAGCGCCGCTCGCCTTATGTTGAAGCGCCGACCCGTGTGCCAGGTTGGGGAGGAAGGATGAGGCGCAGCTAAGATAGCCTCTCCACGTGGTTCAGGAAATCCGTCATATACGCGAGCCCTCATCCTCCCATCCTGGGACATCGGGCCAGAGCCCGTCGAAGAGGCATTCCCACGGGGATTGTCCAGGTCTTCGGCGATTCTACCTTGTCCCATAAGGGCCACAGTGGTAGCTCCGTGCTTCGTGTATTTGTAATCCCTTGAGAGTAGTAGGCCAATGTCGCTGGCCATCACCGCCGCGCCTCTTTACGCCGAGGAAAGCGCCCGTCCATGCAAATAGCATCGGCGGTATCTGCAACACACACTACGCATTTCCGCCGGTGTCACTGGACGCTGCCTTGTCGCTTCGTGCCCTTGGGCGCCCGCCAGCACCCCCAGCGTCACCAGAACCTGCCTCACGCACTACACACACTCTCCATCGCATCGCCAACGCCTCTACTCTCATGCCTTATGGACTTTCAGCTGCTCCTGACAAAACACATCATGAGGTACGGGTGTCCCCGAGTGGAGCCAGATCGGACGGTGTGCCGCTGAAACTCCTCCCCCACGTGGGTATAGAAGGCGCGAACCTAGCGGTACCTATAGGGTCTTACAGACAAGTATAGTAATCCCAGCCGAAGCTGCTCAGTTAGAAATGCAACGGTGGAGGGTGAATGCATGGGGCAAGGCACGGCAACGCAGCAAGGCACTGGCAAGGCATTGGGACCGACTGAAGCCCCTCTCCAACGTGCGCGTCATCATGTATTCCAGTTAGGCAACCCCGAAGAAGCGAAGATAGGGAGGAGACAAAACCCAGATAGGATGAAGATAGGATGTTGAGGTGAGCATTGGGAGGAAACAGTACCGAGATGGGTTGAAGATAGGATTCACATTGAGCCGAAATGGAGCCGAGTTGGAACAGGTCAACTCGGCCCCATCTCGGCTCAATGTGAATCCTATCTTCAACCCATCTCGGTACTGTTTCCTCCCAATGCTCACCTCAACAAGATCACCAAACCGGAACTGGAAGCCCCCAGGCATTTACTCGGCAGGAAATTCGGCGAAAATGGGCTAACCAGGAAACCAGACCCAAACCAACAGCCAAGAAAAACGAGCCAACCAACAATCCAACAGACAACCCCACAACCTGCCTGGCCGAACCCCTACTGAGTAAATGCCCAGTTGAGAGTTGCGTATATCCCGGTGACCGCCCTCCCCAAGCGGTCACCTTCGTGGGGAGAGGCCCAACCACCTCTTCCCGTGGAGTGCCATCTTGTGCACCCCTCCAGAATAATAATAATAATAATAATAATAATAATAATAATAGTGCTTCTCTGTCAATGGCTGATGCATTTCTGCACATGCGCCTCCATCGTCTCACCCGTGAGGGGAGTACGAAGAATTGACGATAAGCTCTAATGACACCCCCGCAAGGGCAGTTCCAACACTTCCAGACGGGCCGGTATGTTCAATGAAAATACTGGTCCAGACGGATCGGTATGTTCAATGAAAATACTGGTGGCACCGACGGGAATCGAACTGGCGACAGGGCCCAGATGGTAGAACTTGACCACTGGGCTATCACGGTGTCAATAATAATAATAATAATAATAATAGTGCTTCT
>WBZZ01005931.1:70000-82818 GCA_019918135.1 Paulinella micropora | reverse complement strand
TCAGCAACTCAAACATCTCAAATTCTTCGGCAGAGGGGTCAATGTGGCCCTTGGGCGCAGGTTCAGGGACAGGGAACGTGTCCGAAGGCTTATTCGCATCCATCTGCGTGGGGAAGCGGCGGTCCGGAAGGAGGAAGCTGCGACGGGATATCGCGTCTTGCCTCTGCATGAAGAATGTGTCGATGATGTGCAGGTGGTGTCTTCGGAATTGGCTGCCGATGCACCTAAGTGTGTGTCTGAGTGTGCTGATGTGCATGTGGTGCCCCTGCATTCGGCGGCCAGTGCAGTGGGGGACCAACCTGCGCAAGCACCTGCAGAGGGGGGCAGCACGAGGGCGGAAGCCAAGCGCGGCCGTCGGGTCCGGAAACGAGCCAAGAAGCACCGCTCCAAGCAGTTCGATACCGGCTTCAAGCTACTCGTCGCGAGTCACAACTGGCAGGGTAAAACGGGATACGACAACGTAGGCACGGCGGAATGGGCATCATTCTACAAGCACGAGGGCTGGCTAGTCATCGGGGCTCAGGAGCACCGCATGGGCAAAAAAGCAACTTTCCAAATGCAGCCTGGATGGATTCCGGATTTTTGGAAAACCTGCGGAGGTCAGCGAGAAAAATCGCTGCAAGGGTGGGGTTTCTATTCGCGGTGGCTAACTTCCTTGGTCCGTATTGCAACCTGGTGTCAGCCCCCGTCGACCACCGGCAGCAAGTGTGGCTGCGTATCGCCTCGGGTGTTACCGGCGCTCAGGATATCTATGTGGGCAACGGCTACTTTCCCCAGGAAACGCAGGAAGAAGAGTCGTCAGAGGCGTATGCGGCCTGGCAGGCAGCTATAGCTTTTTTTGGAGCCAAAGGTCTTGTGGTCACGGTGGCGGATGCCAACGGAAGCTCGGGCCGGCATGCAGCCGAAAAGAGGAGGGCATCGTCGGTCAGCACGGGGAGGTCGATCATAAGGGAGCACCGGTACGTTCGGAGAACGGCAAGAGACTCGCGGCTGTCCTCGTCGCTACGTGCCTGCGAAATCTGAGCGGCTTCTAGTGCCAGTGGAAGGATCCTACTGGTGGTCCCGGCGTGAGCAGCGCGCATGGGCACAGGCAAGCACCTCCTCGATTACATCTGCGCGTCGCCTGGCTTGGCATCTGGAGCAAAGTTCGGAGTTTGCGAAGATGATCTTGATACGGACCACAAGGCAGTATGGGCCGAACTGACGTGGAGCGGCCAGCGCCGACCAAAGCGGGCTGCGAAACCTTACAGGTCCTTTCGTGTTGATAAGCTTATTGGTGCTGGTGTCTCGGGTAATCATCACGCTGCGAAGCAAGCGCTAGATTATCTACGCGACAAGTTCGATGACGTATTCCAGCATTGCCTACAGAAGCTTGGAGTGCAGCTGCCTGAGCTTGACCTATCGGGTGGTGCCGACAGCCAACGGGTGGTAGATGACGTCACCGAGCGAGTGGCGCAGTCCTTCCGAATGGCGGCGCACCGGGTCCTTGGCTCCAGATGTATACGACCCCGTTTCACCAACAATTGGTTCGACGGGGAGCTAAAGAAGCTCATTCAGCAGCGCCGGGAGGCCTACGCAGCATACAGGAGGGATGAATCGAATGCGGAAGCCCGTCTGAATTGGCTACGGCTCCGCAAGCAAATTCGGAAGGCAACTCGGGCCAAGAAGTCCGCCTCCTTCAAGCAAGTGCAGGAAGAAGCGGTCAAATGTCAACGCGAGCAATCCTCAAAGCGCTTTTGGCTACTCGCGAAGCGGCTTGGCGGGGCACGCAGAACGAAGGTCTCCGCGCCAGTGCAAAGGGAGGATGGCTCACTGGCGTGTACGCTGCCGGAAAAGGTCGCTCGGTGGGAGGAATTTCGGAAAGATTCGGTGAAGCCACGGGAAAATCCGGCAAGTGCGGCTGTTGTGCTGGAGTGCTGTGCAGAAGCAGGCTCGCTGGAGTGGGAGGAAGCCGAAGCTAAGCGGCAGTTCCACTGGAACGATCGCTTCAGAGATGAGGTGGCCCGGGCTATGAAGGAGCACGACGTAGGTGAAGACACTTGCGAAGAGCTGGACAAGCCGTTCACGCAAGAGGAGGTCCTTGCAAGGCAAAGTGCCCTGAATAACCACAAAGCTTGTGGCGAGGACAAAGTGAAGAACGAGATGCTCAAGTATGGCGGCGCCTACATCAATGGCTACTTAACGCAGTACTTCAACTGGATTCGAGAAGCCGAGAGGACTCCAAAAGCTTGGGGCAAGGGAATCATCGTCAATATCCCCAAGGGTGGGGATCCTACGGATCCTGACAACTGGAGGGATATCTCGATTATTATTTGCCTTGGTAAGCTGTCCTTATTAGCTACTCGTCTAACGCTCTTCGTGGATGGCCCGGATAAGCTACGTCCAGAGCAGGGAGGCTTCCGCCCGGGGCGTCGCACTACGGATCAGGTCTTTACCCTTGGGCAGAGGTTGAAGGGGCGTCAGCAGCAGAAGCGGGAGTCGTATGTCCTGTTCGTCGATCTACGCAAGGCTTTGCCGTCTGTTTGGAGAGATGGCCTATTTGAGAGGCTCTGGAAGCTGGGTGTAAGGGGCAAGTTCTGGCGCACGCTACGCAGGTGCTACGAGCAGACTTCGTCGCAAGTGCTAGTTGATGGAGCACTCACCCCCGAAGTACTGGAGGGTGTAGGCGTCCAACAGGGGTCCCCTCTCTCTCCCACACTCTTCAACGTCTTTATGGATGAGCTGTGTGATCGGCTGGCGAGTGCCCTCAAGATCACGGATGTGAAGCGGCTGAACGACATCAAGGCACTTCTATACGCGGACGACGTGGCCCTCATCGCTCACAGTCGCACCGAGCTCCAGAAGATGGTCAATGTTGTGGCCAAGTTCGCGGAAGATTACCGGCTGGAAGTCAACTTGAAGCCCGGCAAGACGGAAATAATGCCCATTTACACGTCGAGCAAGGCGAAACGAGTATCAGGGAGCGAGGTGAGCCCGTGGTGTGGTTTCGCGGCCAGAAGCTTTGTGTCACCAGTCAGTACAAGTACCTGGGAGTGGTTATCACCGACGACCTGAAGTGGAAGGAGCAGGCCCTGCGGGCTACGCGTGTCACTGAAGTCGCCACCGCAGGTTGGTACTCTTTGTGGTGTGCAGGTGAGATACAAGCTAGGTATCGTCTCATGTGCTTGAATCAACTTGTGGGAGCCAAGCTGAAGTACGCCTTCGATGTCTGGCGTGCCCCCGTATCGCAGCTCACCAAGCTGGAGGCGCGCCCCATGAGGATGATTCTCGGCATCAGCCCTAAGACAAGCAAGTGGATTACACTCTTTCTGGCGCGCTCTTTGAGTGCGGAGCGTTTGCGGCGGGCGGCGCAACTGAAGTTCTATGAACGGCTGCGTGTTCTACCGGAGGAGCGATTTCCTGTCATCGCATCTCAAGTCAAATCCGACTGGACTGCGGAGGCCGAAGGCGCTATCAGGGACTCAATGGATCTACAACAAGGGCTTCAGGAGCTCCTAAATAGCTCAGAGAAGGACCTCGAGGGTTGGAGTTCGACTGTGGACAAGTGGGCCCTTCAGCAAGACGTCAAGATGGTGCAGCAACTGATGTGGGACAAGCGAGAGGCAGGCAGCGATCTTACTGATGGCCTGCGAGTCATCCTAAGACAAGTCTTTGGAACTAAGGAGTTCCCAAGATGGGTAGCCCTTGATGATGCGCATTATAATCTGCTTCGGAGAAGGTTGCTCAGCTGCAACAACCGCCTTCGGTTGTACCGCAGCAAGTTGGTCAGTGGCATGTCCCCTCGCTGCTTCTGTTGTCATGATGATGTCAATGAGTCCCTTGCGCACTTCTTATGGGATTGCCCCATGCATGAAGGGAGACGTAAGCAGCTGTTGCTGAGTATGCAGAGGCTCGGTGGCATGGCTGTGGGGGGTGCTGAGGGGGATGGAGGGAGTGAGGAGGGTGGTGAGGTCGTAGGCGGTGAGGTTGTGGTGGAGGATGTGTTGCTTGGGCGGGAGCGGGAGGGCTCTGTGCGGCAGGGTTGGGATGATATGTCGCCTGTGGATCAATCACGATTGTCTTGTAAGCTTTTTCAGGGGAAGTCGCGCTTCCGCAGTAACTTTAGGCTTGCTGCGTTGTTAGGGGTTACAGCGTTGCGTCCCCCTCCAAAGTTGGATGTGTTGTTTGGATCATATGTGTCTGAGTGTTGGTCTGCTAGGGAGGGTAAAAGGGAGGAGCTTGGGGTGGAGGATGGGGGCGAGGAGGTGATTGACCTCACTGAGGTTCCATCAGCTTCTGTCCTACCCTCTCCCCCAAGTGACGTTGATGTTGCGCGGCGCGGCCGTCCGCGCAGTGTGGACGTCCTGGCTAGAGAGAGGGGTTCGGGAGCGCAGCGTAGTGTCTCCGAGTTCTTCTCTTCAGCTAACACCCTCGCATCTAGCTCTTCATGCACTTCACAGCCCCCATCTGCCCCTGCTGTTGCTGTTGCTGCTATGTCTGTTTGGTGTTCTGACAATGCGTTAGGATCGGCTGACCCCGGTGACCCAATGGAGGCACATGTCCAGGATCTGGATCTGATGCTATAGTCTGACGAAGCCTATTATTATTATTATTATTATTATTATTATTATTATTATTATTATTATTATTATTATTATTATTATTATTATTTTGACACCGTGATAGCCCAGTGGTCAAGTTCTACCATCTGGGCCCTGTCGCCAGTTCGATTCCCGTCGGTGCCACCAGTATTTTCATTGAACATACCGCTCCGTCTGGACCAGTATTTTCATTGAACATACCGGTCCGTCTGGAAGTGTTGGAACTGCCCTTGCGGGGGTGTCATTAGAGCCTATCGTCAATTCTTCGTACTCCCCTCACGGGTGAGACGATGGAGGCGCATGTGCAGAAATGCATCAGCCATTGACAGAGAAGCACTATTATTATTATTATTATTATTATTATTATTATTAGGGAGTACATAGGCCATCGGTCCTTTCCATGGGCTGATTGGTATAAAGCTCCTAGAGTAATGTTCTATGCCGTCACTTCCTTTATTCCACCGATTGGTGTGGAGACTTTCCTTATGGAATGGAGGACTGGATGCACATGGCCTTTTGGCTCAGCAATTGGCAGGAGATACACCAGATACACTATTATTATTATTATTATTGTTATTATTATTGTTATTATTATTATTAGGACTATTATTATGTTTTTATTATTTTGGTTACAAAGAGCGTTATTAGTGGTAACGCTTATTGGCAAAATTGTTGTTATCATCAATGACAGAAAGAGGGGGACAGACAGACAGACGGACAGACAGACAGTCAAAGCTAGAGCGGAATTGCAAGCCAACGAGAGAGAGAGAGAGAGAGAGAGAGAGAACGAGAGAGAGAGAGAGAAGGATGGACAAAGTGAGAAAAGCAGAGAGGGAGAGAGAGAAATAGAGAGAGAGAGAGAAAGAGAAAGAAAGAGAGAGAAAGAGAGATAGAGAGAGCAAGAGAGAGAAAGAGAGAGAGAGAGAGGGGGAGAGAGAGAGAGAGAAAGAGAGAGAGAGAGAAAGACAGAGAGAGAGAGAGAGAGAAAGAGAGTCAGGGAGAGAGCAAGCAAAGAGCAGAGGAATATAAGCAGATAGACACACAGGTAGAGGGATAAAGAGACAGGTAAGCAAGCCAACAGACAGACAGCCAGATAAAAGGACCAACAGACGGACGAACACAAGTTGGTTCCTGGACCTTAGAGAGGTCTGGGCGTCCATTGGAAACGTATAGGTATAATAAGGCACTTCGGGGTTCAAGTTGTCAGACCAATTTTTTGCAAGAAGAACCAGGCATTCAAATAGACCGACAGACAGGTAGACAAGCAGATAGACGGACAGCCAGACAGAACAGAAGTTGGTTTCTGAACCTCCAACAAAGTCTGAGCATCCTTCGGGCAAGTAGAAGCATGGCAGAGCAAATTCAAAATTTTTTACTATGGCAAGGAGGGCAAGGCAACATTGGAAGAAAGAGAGGGCAAGCAGGAGAAAGAGCTCGGGGAGAAAGAAGGGTGTATGACGAGAAAGAGAGAGTTGGTTCCTGGCCAGTTTAGATTTGGTTGTGTGTCTTGGGTTCCAAGGTATAACGGTGCAAATTCAAAAAAAAAATGCAGAGGGACAAGCATGACAGCACATGGGAGGCAGAGCAGGCCATACGTTAGCAACCCAATCACGACCCCAGCCCCACCCAGCAATGGCAAACCCAGCCACAGGCAGACGCAAGACACAAACGGGTCGGTACTACCCCAAATTGAAGGCTGCATGCCCCCCTTTGGTGATGTCCCCCCCACGAAAAAGCAAACAGACCAAGGCAGTAAAGCTGGTTAGCTTGTGAAGCACGGTGTTGAAAGGTACATCAAGAGTAGGTTCACAAACAAACAGGGAGCTACATAGGGTTGTTCGAGAGAGATCCAAGACGCATGGATGGCTTTGCTCCCTTCGCATGTGTGGGTTTGCTTTAGGGTCTAAAAGAGAGGGTTGGTTGCCGTGTACAACCGCAACCAAACAAAAAGGCAAAGAGAAAAACCGGGGGACCAGACGGGTTGGTAAGGGAAAAGGGGCATCCCGGTGATAGGCGAGTTGTTGTGTCGTTAGGTCTAAGATGGGGAGGAACCAACCAATTGGTAAGAAGGGGCGAGTTGAGATTGTGAAGGGGTGTCGGAAACTGAAAGGGAGGGAAGGACTGGTCCCAAAAAGTGGCGAAAAGACGAGAGGTCCGGGCCGGCGTGGTTAAGGGAGAGAGAGTAGGGGCTGACGGGGTATAGCGGCGGAAAGCGAGAACGAGAGAGCAAATATAGGAAGAGCGTATAACACCCTGTTGTTAGCATTACTATTTTTCTGATTATCATAATTGTTATTACTATTATTATTATTATTATTATTATTATTATTATTATTATTATTATTATTATTATTATTAGGGAGTACATAGGCCATCGGTCCTTTCCATGGGCTGATTGGTATAAAGCTCCTAGAGTAATGTTCTATGCCGTCACTTCCTTTATTCCACCGATTGGTGTGGAGACTTTCCTTATGGAATGGAGGACTGGATGCACATGGCCTTTTGGCTCAGCAATTGGCAGGAGATACACTATTATTATTATTATTATTATTATTATTATTATTATTATTATTATTATTATTATTATTACTGTTATTATTATTATTATTGTAATTATTGTTATTGATATCATTATTAATATTATTAATATTATTGTTAAAAGTATTAGTTATTGTTATTCTTATTCTTATTATTATTATTATTATTATTATTGTTGTTGTTGTTGTTATTATTATTATTATTATTATTATTATTATTATTATTATTATTATTGGACACCGTGATAGCCCAGTGGTCAAGTTCTACCATCTGGGCCCTGTCGCCAGTTCGATTCCCGTCGGTGCCACCAGTATTTTCATTGAACATACCGATCCGTCTGGACCAGTATTTTCATTGAACATACCGGCCCGTCTGGAAGTGTTGGAACTGCCCTTGCGGGGTTGTCATTAGAGCTTATTATCAATTCTTCGTACTCCCCTCACGGGTGAGACGATGGAGGCGCATGTGCAGAAATGCATCAGCCATTGACAGAGAAGCACTATTATTATTATTATTATTATTATTATTATTATTATTATTATTATTATTATTATTATTATTATTATTATTATTACTATTATTATTATTGGACACCGCGATAGCCCAGTGGTTAAGGTCTACCATCTGGGACCTGTCGCCAGTTCGATTTCCGTCGGCCAGTATCGGCCAGTATTTTCAATGGATATTTTCTTTGAAAGTACTGGTCTGTCCGGAAGGCTTGGAGCTGCCTTGCGGTGTCAGTAGAGCCTATCGTCAAATCTTCGTACTCCCCTCACGGGTGAGACGATGGAGGCACATGTGCAGAAATGTATTCGCCATTGACTGAGAAGCATTATTATTATTATTATTATTATTATTATTATTATTATGGACACCGTGATAGCCCAGTGGTCAAGTTCTACCATCTGAGCCCTGTCGCCAGTTCGATTCCCGTCGGTGCCACCAGTATTTTCATTGAACATACCGGTCTATTTCTGGACCAGTATTTTCATTGAACATACCGGCCCGTCTGGAAGTGTTGGAACTGCCCTTGCGGGGGTGTCATTAGAGCTTATCGTCAATTCTTCGTACTCCCCTCACGGGTGAGACGATGGAGGCGCATGTGCAGAAATGCATCAGCCATTGACAGAGAAGCACTATTATTATTATTATTATTATTATTATTATTATTATTATTTGGACACCGTGATAGCCCAGTGGTCAAGTTCTACCATTGGACACCGTGATAGCCCAGTGGTCAAGTTCTACCATCTGGGCCCTGTCGCCAGTTCGATTCCCGTCGGTGCCACCAGTATTTTCATTGAACATACCGATCCGTCTAGACCAGTATTTTCATTGAACATACCGGCCCGTCTGGAAGTGTTGGAACTGCCCTTGCGGGGGTGTCATTAGAGCTTATCGTCAATTCTTTGTACTCCCCTCACGGGTGAGACGATGGAGGCGCATGTGCAGAAATGCATCAGCCATTGACAGAGAAGCACTATTATTATTATTATTACTATTATTGTGGACACCGTGATAGCCCAGTGGTCAAGTTCTACCATCTGGGCCCTGTCGCCAGTTCGATTCCCGTCTGTGCCACCAGTATTTTCATTGAACATACCGGTCCGTCTGGAAGTGTTGGAACTGCCCTTGCGGGGGTGTCATTAGAGCCTATCGTCAATTCTTCGTACTCCCCTCACGGGTGAGACGATGGAGGCGCATGTGCAGATTTGCATCAGCCATTGACAGAGAAGCACTATTATTATTATTATTATTATTATTATTATTATTATTATTATTATTATTATTATTGGACACCGTGATAGCCCAGTGGTCAAGTTCTACCATCTGGGCCCTGTCGCCAGTTCGATTCCAGTCGGTGCCACCAGTATTTTCATTGAACATACCGGTCCGTCTGGACCAGTATTTTCATTGAACATACCGGTCCGTCTGGAAGTGTTGGAACTGCCCTTGCGGGGGTGTCATTACAGCCTATCGTCAATTCTTCGTACTCCCCTCACGGGTGAGACGATGGAGGCGCATGTGCAAAAAATGCATCAGCCATTGACAGAGAAACACTATTATTATTATTATTATTATTATTATTATTATTATTATCATCATCATTAGGGAGTACATAGGCCATCGGTTCTTTCCATGGGCTGATTGGTATAAAGCTCCTAGAGTAATGTCCTTTGCCGTCACTTCCTTTATTCCACCGATTGGTGTGGAGAATTTCCTTATGGAATGGAGGATTGGATGCACATGGCCTTTTGGCTCAGCAATTGGCAGGAGATACACTATACACTATTATTATCATTATTATTATTACTGTTGTTAATATTATTATTATTATTGTTATTATTATTATTATTATTATTGATGGAGGCGCATGTGCAGATTTGCATCAGCCATTGACAGAGAAGCACTATTATTATTATTATTATTATTATTATTATTTTGGACACCGTGATAGCCCAGTGGTCAAGTTCTATCATCTGGGTTCTGTCGCCAGTTCGATTCCCGTCGGTGCCACCAGTATTTTCATTGAACATACCGATCCATCTGGACCAGTATTTTCATTGAACATACCAGCCCGTCTGGAAGTGTTGGAACTGCCCTTGCGGGGGTGTCATTAGAGCTTATCGTCAATTCTTCGTACTCCCCTTACGGGTGAGACGATGGAGGCGCATGTGCAGAAATGCATCAGCCATTGACAGAGAAGCACTATTATTATTATTATTATTATTATTATTATTATTATTATTATTATTATTATTATTATTATTATTATTATCATTAGTACTATTATTATTATTGTGTTTATTGTTATTATTATTATTATTGTTATTAGGTAGGTAGTAGGTAGGTAGATAGATGGACAGACAGGTATATAGATAGATTGATAGGTAGATAGATAGATAGGTAGATAGGTAGATAAATAGATAGATAGACAGAGAGACAGATGTATAGATGGATAGATGATAGGTAGGTAGGGAGGTAGGTAGATAGATAGGTAGATAGGTAGATAAATAGAGAGATAGACAGATAGGTAGATAGATAGAAAGATTAGACAGATAGAGAGAGAGACAGAGAGTAATTTTCCATGTACGTTTTGATATCAAAACCATCGAGCGAGGAGATAACGAGGGTGAATTTCTTGTATTCTGGCAGATAATCCGAGAATGGTGCAAAAAAGAAGGTAATACAGTTGGCAAACCGAAAGAGCTGAAGGTTTCCTGGGACTGCTGGGAAAAAATTATGGTCTATTCCTCAGACCATGATCTCGAAATCGTCGGCGCGCCTTCCAACACAGGCCAGCCTAATTCAGGTGGAAATGTCGCAGACATCGATACAATCATACAGGCCGACAATGCAGCGAATGGAGATCTTGGCTTGCTGAATGTTCCAGGTGTCACAGAAGATGATGGCCTAAATGTCAAACAGTTGGAAGAAATGCAGAAGGCGCGAAATATTTCAACGAACCCAGTCCAGGCCTCGACGGGGTCCATGTTTAGTACATGGCCGCCCACTGCAAATTCCCCCGCGTCGAGCCTCAACTCGATGTCCGACCGTGCCTGGAAAATAGCTCGTTTGCACTTCAGTGTGTTTCGCAAAGTGTGAAGCCAGTATTGGAGTTCTTCACTGAGCTCCGACCCTGGTGGGGTGCAAACGGTTTCCCGTTCAATCCTCTTGCATTGTGTGACTGTCGCCAGCGTGACTCGCGTGAATAGGATTGCGTTCTGCAAAGCTAACTTTAACGCGATGATCGAAGCCGCTGTTGAGTGTAGCTGTTTGACCGATGCCCCATGAGCCGAGTGAACGTCGCTGAGTAGCTGGAGGGTTGAACGCAGTAGCCTCAACCTTTTTTCCTCCGGTACCCCGATCCAGCCTTCTTTGCTGTTAATGATGTAGCCCAAGTACTGTACTTCATCTGCTGGCTCCCAACACGTCTTCTCTGAGAGGGGGAGGCCCAGGAGGCTGAAGAGTGCTTTTACGAACACAGGTATGCCATCGTGTGTCCGGGCAAGTTTGATTGCGAACAAGAAATCGTCGGCGTATTGCATACATAGTATGTTCAGGGCTCGGATCAGTCGCACCACTGCGCGCATTGTCTTTCCAAACCAAAACGGTGCAGTGCAGAAGCAGTAGAGCAATGTAGTGTTTTGATAAGTCTTGCCGTTGTGTCGGAATGCTGAGTAAGGTCTGCTTTGTCGTGATAGAGGAATCGAGTAGAATGCCCGTTTGAGGTCCACCACAAATAGCTTCGTGCCCACGTCGCCATCCAATACCAGTTGTAGGTCCTTTTCTAATGTCTCCATGATAAAGGGAGCCTTTGCTTGAAACGAGTTACTAAAGCGCTTGTCGGTGCAGAGCTTCGTTTTCTTAATTCTTGCTGGATCCGCGAGCACTTGTAGTGGTTCAATCATGATGCATTCCTCTTCTCTTACTTCCACTGCGTCTCCGCGTTTGATCATATCGTTGATCTGTTCACTAACGAAATCTATATGCTCGAAATAGGAAGGATGGTTGGTGAAGTCTGTAGCTGGCGGTGTGCGTTCGAATGTCAGCTCAACCCCGTATGCTAGCCACGATAGGACTACGGGGTCTGTCCCAATCGCTTTCCAATATCCTAACTTTGCTTTGATAGCATGTGCAGGGTCAGTGGAATCAGCCCACGGGTTGCCGCGGTTGAGTGTTTCCCCCATTGTCATTAGCAGGTCGCGTGCTTCCTCCAAGGTGCAAGATGCGTAATTTTGAACGTCGATAGTAGGTGATCGAAGAAGTTCCGTCACATATGGAATTTCTACTTGCGGTATCGTCTGTCGCGATGGGCAGAAATATGCAAGATGTCCGGTCATTTTGCACCATACGCACTGCATGGTCCATGCGTATTCTTTGAACACTGTTGATTTCGGCGCTGATTTTGGTAAAAAGTCTGAAATCTTGCCGACCAATTTCGGGCGTGAGTATCTGCCAGTCACAGTAAGAGATAATCGTTTTTAATACTTAGTGATGGCCGAGTCGGTATTTCAATAAGCAAACGTAATATTTTATTAAACTGCTGCCTGTTTGGCGCATTGTTACGTTCCTATTTGGCGTGTTGCAGTCGTTCTTTTGACTAGTCACTTTAAACCGGTGGCGTGTTGCAGTGCAAGTTGACTTTATGAAGTGTTTAGAAATGCATCTCAAAGTAAGGATAATATATATATTTAATGTGTATGCACTGCTTTTTCTGTTGCATGATGCATGGGAGTCAAGCTCGACTACATACGCAACTACTGCTCGTGCGGATGTGCGATGTGTATGTGTGTTTGTGAGCCGCAGTGTGCTTGAATGTTCAGTTAGTAGTACGCTGCGGGCGCAGATTGGGGTTCAGAGTCCAGCAGTGTTCTGCGGTGTGTCCGCGCTTGTGACAGTGGGTGCAAAATGCATGTGTGCGCGCGCTAGTAGGTATGTATGGTGGTGGCACTGCTGGGGTGACTGCTATGTACCCCGTCGGGTTTTGTGGTTGCGGTGCAGGGATCGCGTATTGCATGTGCGGCTGCTGCCCGATTGATGGTACTGTGTATCCCGGGACGCCTGCCCACGCCAACGTTGGTGTAGTCACGTTGCTTTGAGGTGCTGCGATGTTGTTAGTATTCACGCCGGGAGCAGTGCTTCTCTGTGGGCAGTCCTTCGCCCAGTGCTGTGGAGAGTAGCAGATACGGCACAGCC
>WBZZ01005931.1:22500-62500 GCA_019918135.1 Paulinella micropora | reverse complement strand
GTGGCACCAGCCAGAACCCTGCCAGGTATTGTTATAGCGGAGCATAACGGCCCAGGTGTGAGGTTCTGACAGAGTGGGTGCGGTGGCACCAGCCAGAACCCTGCCAGGTATTGTTATAGCGGAGCGTAACGGCCCAGGTGTGGGGTTCTGACAGAGTGGGTGCGGTGGCACCAGCCAGAACCCTGCCAGGTATTGTTATAGCGGAGCGTAACGGCCCAGGTGTGGGGTTCTGACAGAGTGGGCTGTGGTGGACCCTGCCAGAACCCCGCCAGCTAGGTTTATTTATATGGTAAATAAAAGTGGCTCAGGTGTGGGTTCTGACAGGGGGGCACCGGCCACCGGATTTTTCAGGTGGCCTGTCAGAACCCCGCCAGCTAGGTTTATTTATATGGTAAATAAAAGTGGCTCAGGTGTGGGTTCTGACACGGTGGCACCGAGCACCGGAAATTTCAGTATGACGGGGAGGGGGAGGGGGCCCCCGCTGCCAGGGTAGTGACAGAGGGGTGGGCGGTGGCACCAGCCAGAACCGTGGTGGCGGTGGGGGGGTAGGGGTTGGCAAACCCGGCGGGAGGTGGCGGTTCTGACAAGGGCGGTTGTTCGGCTTCCCGATGGTCTTCTGTTTTTTTAGTATATATATTCGAATAGCCAGTGTCAAGGGGAAGCGAATGCAGCAAAAATTACGCAAAAGGCTTCAGGATTGGCCGAGATAGACCACTGCAAAGTTACGGGCGGAAAAAGCCCTGATTTTCCCGGTGGGCGGTGGGCGGTGGCGGGGAGGGGTGGCAAAAAGGAAATAGCCAAAAATCGTGTGTGTGATCTTTGGACCCGCCGGGTAACTGTGACGTGGCGTGAGCCCAGGCGATTTTTGGCGTCAGAACCCGAGTTCTACTGAACTTGGGAATTGTGTAGCTGATAGGAATGTAACCATTGATGTTTTTTGGACATGTTTGCAGGTTTGTGGTGCTGTATGTATATATATTCAGGTAGCTCGCAGCGAGATAGACACGAATTGCTTGTATACACACAAATTGCGTTTAGATTGGTTGCAAACAGTCACCTAGAAAAATGGGGGTGGCCCCATTTTTCCGCGTTTTTGACCAAGTGGTTGGACGGTGCCCAGAGTGTTCCCATAAAGTTTGAGCATAGATTTCAATAGCCCGCATCACGAGGAAGCTAGTGCAGTAAAAGTTACAGAGAAATACTCAAGATTGGCTGAGATAGACTCTTGCAAAGTTGGGGGGTTCCAGCTTGTGTGTGTATGTGCAATAGCGTACATGACAGTGCTCGGCGTTGCCTGTGGCGTGGCCGACCGAGCGAGCGGCAAGGAAGATAGCCTGGGCGACAGCGGGCCACGGCCAGCGCTAATGGCAGAGAACGAGCTCGCTCGTCAGGAGGGCGCTGCGTCCATGGGTATAGCCTGCTCAGCAGGCATGCCCATGGGCCCAGTCGACCGTCCCGGCGACGCTGCTCGCGCTCTGCCACTGCCCGCGCCAGCGCCCACGGGACAGGACAGCGGGGGCGACGAGGAGGACGAGGAGGAGGACATCAACATCCTGACGATCGACCCGCCGCTACCTACGGCGCCGCTACCGCTGCCGACCGCGCCCCCGCCCCCCGCGCCCGCCCCAGAGGAGGACAGGCCTAGCAAGCGGCGCCGCCCGCACGTCTTTACTGGCAAGCTCTGCCGCTACCACGAGCTCCAGCGGCCTACGGACGAGGAAAAGAAGCGATGTGGATGGAAGGAGATCGATGGGCGCGCCATCAAGGTGACCTGGGAGGACCCGAAGACCAAGCGCCGCTCGTGGAAACTGGAGCCGGAGGGCTGCGTGCTGAAGTGGAAAGATTGGGAAGGCCCCTACGAGGTTGAGCACTGGCATCGGACGATCGAGGCGGAGGTCATGGCCAAGGACACTCCGTACAGGCCGGTCGGAGACTCTAGCGCCGTGCCGCGTGCCGTAGCCTGCTCAGCAGGCACGGCCGTGGCACAGCGCTACCGTCTCGATAAGCCGTACGCGTGCCTGGCCATGGCCTTGTTCAACTTGTGCGACGCGCCGAAGCGTTACAAAGAACTGCTCCGCTCGGACTTCAAGAAGTCTGTGGATTGCTACCCCGTGTTCTACGAGTACCTGGACTCGCTGGAGAAGCAAGGGCAGTCGTTGGCTATCGTCTCGCGCGAGCCCCTGAAGACGCGTGGTACCGGCTGGCTACGCAACAGAACCGCGCCGCTGGGTATCCTCGTGCACGGCGGCCATGCATTTGGTGTCGACCCCGCACGGCAGTTGGTATTCGACGGCAGGTCTAAAGTGGCCCGGCCCCTGGAGGACCTCAGAGCCTTGGGCATCCATCCCTCCAACACGAATTACGAGTGGTTGACCGTGATTCCATTCTGAGACATTGACGGCAGGGCTTTTATTAATGAGTTAGGATTTGACAAATCAAATCAGTGGATTGGACAATTATAATTGTTTTGATTAAACGTATAATTTTAGTTCCTAACAAAGGATGGCATGCGAACCAAGAAGGGCCATTCATTGGACGGACGTGGCCCTGGGGGAATCGAGGAGAATGAGTTCAAACGGTATGCAATATGCTCAAACACTGCTTTGAGCCCCGCGTTCAGACGAAGTTCAACAAAGCGCCAGCACAACACTTTGTACCTGACGAGGAGGTCCCACTCGCGTCCAGTGGGGGCGGCAATGGACAGCATCACCGAATTGTTGACGTTGCTGTCAACGAGACTACATCGTTTCAACCAGTCCGCCGCTGTTGCTTCCTTGAAGGTCTGGTAGCAGTACAGCGCCTGTGCCTCCTTTGTACCATCGTCCAGTATGCATGTTCGTGTAGTGGGAAATGTGCAATAGGTATCTTTGTAAGCAAGGAATGCTGAAATGCGTGCCGGCGAGTCAGTGTGCCAGTGGGTAGGGGATCATAGCAAACAGCTGGCTCGAGGTAAGAGCAAGCTATCTTGGCCAGCTCAGGGACCAGGTAAGGCGCCAGCGCAATCGGGGCAGCGTGTGGCAGGAGCAAGAGCTCCGCGACCTCGCCCGGAGAATTCCAGTACCCATTCAGAATGTTCATGTCCAGCACGGATAGCACGTTCTGTCCCGGACAGGCCACGAGGTGGTGCTTGGTCCCGTCGTCGAAAGATCGGTGTTGCAGGTCCCGCTTGCTATGGTCTTGGCCGAATTCAATTGACGCTGGTAGTGCTGCTTGGATGGGAAACGCGCTCGTTGGCCAGTGAATTCCGTCCGCAAGTGCGTCTAGTTCCTGCGCATCTGGTCGGTACTTGGGTCCTTGGATTATGAGGGCGGTCTGGCAATCGGTCGCGTGTCCTTGCCCAATGGCACGCGCCCGCTGCCTTTGTGTCCCCGGACGTCGTGATATGGCCGAAATATCGTGATACGGCCAAAAAAGGCAGTGATATAGTACAAAAAGGCAGTAGTGCGGGACAAAAAGGCAGTGATATGGCCGTAGGTGTATAGCCTGTATCTGGGCCCGGCGCACAAGTGAATTTCTAGAAGACCGTTACTGTCACGTGGGCGGTACCCTTGTCGCCCTCAGAACAATCGAGTTTTCCTCGAGCGAAAGTGGTCACAGCCGGAACGAACCCGTTGCCATTTTGTCCTTGCCGCATATTGAGGCTGAATTCCCTGAAACTTACCTCGCCACAAAACCAGTCAAAATTTCTTGCCTCGCCAAAAAAATTTACCGCAAACCCCGTCGAAATCTTGCTGTCTCGCCTGCGTGCGCGGCCGACCACGACATCTTTTTTTGTAGGTGCCTACATGCAGGAACACAAGGTAGACATGCCGCCCGTCACTGCCTCCGATGACGACGACGACGAAAGCCCCGCCCTGCTGTCCCTGCGAGCCAGAGCGCGGCGCAGGAGAAAGAGGGCACAACAAGCAGCAGCGGCCACGGGCGGCGAAGCGGAAGAGTGCGACAGCGAGCCGCCGAGCCCGGTCCAGGCCGCCAGCGACGACGAGTCGGCCGACGAGAAGGCAGTGCCTACCGGCAAGGACAAGGCGAAGAAGGCAGCCGTGTACAGGTTCTACGAGCTACTGGACCTGCACGCAGTCCGCGATCTGTTGACCGAGCCGCGCCTGGCGCCCGCTCACAAGCATGTGCTGGACTGCATGCAGAAGGAAGTGATCGCGACTGGGGGCTACTGCGTCGACTACCACTACGGCAAGGGCACCAAGAGCGGCCGGGCCTACGCCACGACGGGGATGCAGAATGCGCCTGCCGCCCTGCGCCGCCTGGCCCTGCCGTCGTTCTGCCAGGAGGTAGACATCAACAACAGCGTGCCCGTGTTCTTGCTGTGGCTGGCGGAAAGCCTGGCTAGCGATCTGGCCCCTCTGGCTGCCCTGCGCGAGCTTGTAGAAAACCGGGAAGAGTGCCTGCAGAAGACGGCCGAAGTCTTCGGGAAGTCGAGGGACGGCGCCAAGGAGACGCTGCTCAAGATCTTGCACGGCGGGGACCTGGTGGGCCTGCCTCCGTGCCGCTTTGCCCAGCGGCTGCGCAACTCAGTCTCGCACGCGATCGCGGTGCTCAAGCCGCACTTTAGGAAGGTGTGGGACTTTTGCGAGAAGAGACGCAAGCTGGGCTGGGACCGCGTCAGGCGCATCAACTACAAGAACGTCGAGGGTGCGTTTGTGCACTTTGTGACTACTCGCTACGAAGCGAAAGTCATGTCCCGCGCTATGGCCTTTTTCCGGGACAAGGGCTGCGAGACGGTCTGCCTGCGTCACGACTCGCTAGTGATCGAGGACAGGCAAAACGTGGTGGACGAGGCGATGCTTCGCGGGCTGGCGGAGTTCTGCGCCGCGGTGGACTACGGCGAAACAGAAACGAGGCCCCAGGGCCGCAAGGACCTCACGAGGCTGCCCAAGCTCACTAGGCTCGGCTGGAAGCGCAGCTCCATGGTCGCGCAGGACGGCGACCGCGAAAAGCTGCTGGAGGCGGAGGACGAGGGCTCGCCGGCGGAGCAGCTGGGCTTTAAGACTGCCAACATCTACAGGACAGAGGAGGACGTGTACAAGAAGGAGTACATGCACCCGATTAGCTTCGACAAGTTCCGCTACCAGCTGGTGAACGCCATCACGGGGCTAGGCAAGTCGCACGCTTCCAGGAATTCCATATTGGAGCTGCTGAAGGCGAGCCCGGATGCTAGGGTCTGCATCGTGACCGGCCGGCGGACACAGGCGTCTTGCGTCGACGGTGATCTGTCCTCCTTCCTGGGCAAGAACGGTATCGAGATTACCACGCTGGCCAACTACATGGACGCGCCGAGGGACGCTAGCGGCTGCCTGTCCCAGCACAAGCGGATTATCGTGCAATACGAGTCCCTGCATCGTCTGGTGGTCCACCAAGGCGGCGCGAGGACGCTGATCAGCTACGACCTGCTCATTCTCGACGAGTTTAGGCTGCTATCCGACCAGCGGGTCTCGATGCAGACGAACCGCTGGAACCTGCGCGAGGACAACGCAATCTACGAAAAGCTGTGTAAAGAGACTCCGCACGTCTGGGTGATGGACAAGGACCTTGCCTCCGATTCTACGTGCTACGACTTCTTCGTGGGCGCCAACGGGATCGCGAAGCAAAGCGAGGTACAGTTCCACGACTACCGCTTCGTGCCGCCGCACCTTAGGCGCGATATCAAGGTTGTAGGCAAACTCGAGGTGTGGCTGGAGAAGCTGCGAACGAACCTGCGAGAAGGGAAAAAGACGCTCGTGCCCTGCCGCTCCAACCGCGAAGCAAGGGCCATCTACGACATGTTCGTGGCGGCCGGCGAAGCTCCGGAGAGGCCAGACGCCAAGGGGAAAAAGGTCGAGACGAGGGAAGACGGCAAGGTCGAGGAGGTAGATCCGACCTGGGCTCGCGGGGCTAGGGTGCGGATCCTGACTGCGCAGACCCCCCCGCAGGAGAGTCAGGCGATGATATCCAACATCAACAACCTGTTTAGGCCCTCGATGCCAGGTGACTACACTTCTGGCTGTATCATATTGATCTACACGAGCTCTCTGTGTGTTGCGGCCGACCTACAGGACCCGATCGAGTGCGTGATGCTGCACTGTGCGAATGGGACGGGTATTGCTAGGGGTGGTCCGCCCGCTAGGATTCTGTGGCAGATGGTCATGCGCGCGCGCCGTGTGCGGGACAGGACTGTCTACTGCTACTTTGGCGAGGGGTTTCGGCCGCCGTCCGTGCGCTCCGGTGAGGAGTCTACGCGGCCGTGGCAGCACGACGGGGTGTACAAGGAATTAGCCAAGAACTTCAATGAGAAGAGACAGCAGATACGGAAAGTGACGCTCAGCTCTAATTCCAAAGACAAGGACAGCATATATCTGATGATGGACGTTGGCCTCCGGTGGAGGGACGTTGTTGACGACAGCGGCCGAAACTTTAAGCTGTATTCGGTCGAGGTGAATTCCAACCTCGTGGAATGCCTGCTGGCGCGCAAGACGGAAGTGGAGCACAACAGGAAGGAGCTCGTGTTCCACCAGTTTGTGCGCGGGCACGCACTGGTTATGGACGAGCCCCCGCCAGAGGAGCAGCTGCGGAAGGCGCTCGACGAGCTGAGGCGGCCGGCCAGTGACCCGGTGGTGGAGTCGAAGCAAGCAGAGGAGCAAGACGAGCTGGCCGGAACCCGAGACCACCGACGAAGAGCTCCAGTTCGTGTTGTCTCAACATCTCCATTGGGCGGACCTCGGAGGTACGTTTTATGCCCGGAAGCGCATACAGGATATCGAGAACATGAAGGGTACCAAGCGGAAATGCATACAAGTAGAACTAGTGGTGCTAGAGACGCTCCAGCTCTATCCCGGTTATCTGCACGCCATGCGCGAACGGGCACTGAGTGGCGAGGCCACTGCCGCGAGCGAGCTGCTGGAACAGTACAAGGCCATGCGCAAACAGCGCCGCGCGCTGCGCCTGATGCAAGTGGCCCTGTCTCCCGTGGCCGACGCGGTCGAGGCCGACGACAGGGCTCTGTTTAGCGGGTCGAGGGAACAGCGCAAGCAAGTGACCGAATACGTGAGGCTTTCGACCGTCGCTCACCACGTTATCAGGGAAACGGCGTCCGTGCTCGGCTGCCAGCTGCCCGACCTGCTTTCTCCCGACCATCGTCTCACCAACGTACAGATCAACCAAACGGGCGGCCGGTTAGCAAAGCTCTTCAAAGACCTAGAGATTTCGCAGCGGGACCCCGAAACTACTCGCACGGACCAGCCGCCCGAGAAGGCCGTGATGTGCCTTAAGTCCCTGCTCTCCAAGTTTGGTTTTGAACTAGTCAAGACAGGCTCCAGGCGGCTGCCAAAGAACGCCGACGGCAAGAGGCCGGAGATCGTGTCATACAAAGTAGTCACGAACAAGGTGGCTGGTGAACTGAAAGGCTTGCATGTGGGCTTCTGGCAGCCCCCCGCCCGCGAGCAGTTCCCGCGGCAGCCACCGGCCAGTGAGCAGCAGCCGCAGCCACGACCGCCGCCGTCCAAGAGGCAAAAGACCACTAATGACGCAGACGTGTAAAATAAATTAAAGAAAATTATTTACAAAAAAAGGCGCGCGCCTGACAGGAGACCAGAGAGAATTGAACTGTGGACACAATTTTTCTTGTGTGATGTTGTTTTTATCTCGTTAGGCTAGTATGTCAGACACACAACAAAATAAAGAGGACAACTCGCTACTGTTCTTTGGCGGGTGCCTTCCGGCCAGACTGGCGGTGGCCGGCCTGGCGATCTACAGGCCGCAACCCTGGATGCAAGCACTGGCCGCACTTCCCGCTGGTTTTTGGCTGAGCGGTGCCCTGGACGACAAGCAGGCCGGGTTTTTCGGCGGAGAGGCGTGGTGGGCTCGACACAGAAGAACACATGGGCTCCTGTGGGCCTCCTATGCCCTCACCGGCCGCGGCGAAATCTTGGCGGCCGACGCAGTCTTTGGTGCCTGGGTTGCGGCAGAACACGGAAAAAAAAGTTCTGAGCCAGACTCTGTATAGACTTGGCAAATGCAAGTGGCCAAAAGAAATGGAACTAAGCAAGCAATTTCGCTCGATAAAATATTGGAAAGAGCTGCTACTTTGTCCAAAGACCTGCACGCCGTTGACCCGGTTCTTGTGTCCCAGCGCGTCGTGGCGGGCCTGTACGACCTCGTGCCGACGAGCGAACTTGACGCGCTGGCCGCGAGCACGTGTGCGTCGCTCGCGATTCAACACCCGCAGTACGGGGAGCTGGGTGGTCGTCTCCTCGCCTCCAACCACGCAAAGCAGTGTCCACCGACCTTCAGCGAATGCACGGAAAGGCTTAGGTGGGGCATGGAACCGGGCTATTCAATTTTTGTAGACCAGAACGCCGGGCAGCTCAACGCCATGATCGAGGCCCGTCGAGACATGTTGTATGACTATTTCGGGTATTCGACCCTGCTTAAATCTTACCTGCTCAAAGACAGCCAGGGCCGCGCGTGCGAGACGGCCCAGTACCTCTGGCTTAGAGTTAGTACCAACTTACACCGCCGCGAGTCCAAAGAGCCGCTGAAACGCATCAAAGAAACCTATGACTTCATGTCATTGCAATTCTATACTCACGCGAGTCCAACCTTATTTAACAGCGGGCTGAAAAGAGCGGGCCAGCTTTCTTCTTGCTTCTTGCTCCCAATTTCCAGTGATTCGCTGAGCGGCATCTATGACACTATCAAAGATGTTGCTCTTATCAGCAAAGGGGGTGGCGGTATTGGTCTGCACCTCGGCCTTGTGAGGGCCAAGGGTTCCTTGATACGCAGCACGGGCGGGCACAGCGACGGTGTAATCCCCTTGTGCAAAGTGCTAAACGAGACCGCCCGCTACGCAAATCAGGCCGGGAAGCGAAAGGGGGCAATCGCAGTCTACCTGCCAGTACATCACCCCGACGTCTTCGAGTGGCTGGACCTTAAAAAGACCACCGTTTCTGAAGAACTGCGAGCACGAGACTTGTTTCTAGGGCTGACAGTACCAGACCTGTTTATGGAGCGTGTTGAGAATGACGGGGACTGGAGTCTTTTCTGCCCGGACGAAACTGGTTTGGGTGACTTAGATTCCCTCCACGGCAAGGAGTTCGAGTCTCAGTACAAACGGGCCGAGAGGCTGGGCCTGGCGAGGCGTACCGTCAAGGCGCGCGAGCTCTGGAGCGCCGTCTGTCGTGCACAGATCGAATCGGGCGGTGTGCCTTACATCATGTACAAGGACGCGGTGAATGCCAAGTCGAACCAAAAGAACTTGGGCACGATTCGCTGTAGCAATCTGTGCGCAGAAGTGGTTCAGTACAGCTCAGGCGGCGAGTGTGGCGAGCACAGCGTGTGTAACTTGGCCAGCATTGCGCTGCCCATGTTTGTTTCACAGGACCGCAAGTCCTTTGATGTCGAGCTGTTGCGGTCGTGCGTGCGTGTAGCAATCAGAAATCTCGACACCGTCATCGACATTACAGACTATCCCACGGAGGAAGCCAGACGCAGCAACCTCTTGCATCGTCCGGTGGCCCTTGGTGTCAACGGCCTGGCCGACGTGTTTGCTCTGCTCAAGATGCCATGGGATTCAACAGAGGCACAAAAGCTCAATGTCAAGATAGCACACGAGCTGTACTACGCCGCATTATGGGCCTCTTGCGAACTAGCACAGGAGAAGGGCGCGTACAATAGTTTCGGCGGGTCTCCCGCTAGCCAAGGGCTCCTGCAGTTCGATCTGTGGCCCGGTAGGCAGCAGACAGACGACCGCTGGGACTCGCTCCGACTGAGCATCACCAAGTATGGGCTACGAAACTCGCAGCTAATTGCACTAATGCCGACTGCCACGACTGCTCAGATCCTGGGCAGTTTCGAGTCGTTTGAGCCTCCCCACTCGAACGTCTTTGTGCGCCGTGTGCTCCGGCTCAGCCCCCTCCCAAGAAAAGACGACGCGTGACAGCCAAAGAACGCCAGCCGCCGCCGCAGCCACGGTTCGAGGAGGCCGAGACAGTGCCCCTGCGCGACGACCCTGCCTACCGGCTCCTGTGCGCCTACGGCAAATCGGAGCTGATTGCGCCCAACCTCAAAAAGGCAGGGATCCCCTGCAAGCCGCGGGCGCTGCCCAAGGTGGCCCGCGCGCGTTTGCCCACGATCTTGGAGGACGCCGAAGAGGCGCTGGACGACTCGGCCGTGGACCAGATGTCCAACGTGGCCTTGAAGCAAGGGCTGACGTGCCTCGAGCGCCTGGTGTCGAGCCGCACGCGCTAGCAGATTTCCGGCATGACCGACGAGTGCTTTGCCAACGAGCGATGGCTCTTCTTGCTCGAACGCGCCAAGCTCAAGGCCGGCATCGGTATGACGAGGCTCGACCCAGTCACCGAGCTGGCCTTGATCACGGCGCAAACCGCGGCCATCGCGCACGCCCGCAACACCTCTGCCGTACTAGCAGCGGTAGACCTAGACACCCCAGCCCCCCCGACTGTAAATCAATAAATTAAAAAAATATTAAATTCTGTGGCGCTGTTTTATAATACGGAGGACCAAACAAGATGGACGAGATTGCCGGGACCGTCAGCGACACGTTCAGTATGGAGAACGTTGCGCGCAGTGCTACTGCCGCGGCGTTCGCCTACTTTGCGACGCCGGTACTAGTGCAAAAGGACGCCCCCGTCTCTTTTGCGGCCGTGCCCGGGCTCAGCGGCGTGACCGTCAGCAAGTCGGTAGGCATGGCCATCATCGCGGCCGCGACGACCACGATCGTGGACGTGCTGCAGTCCCGTGTGCTCAATTCAACGCAAGAGGGCCGGCTGGCCCGTTACCCTTCCTTGGCCCTGCACGTGGTCGGTGGTGGTCTGATTTACAGCGTGCTGCCGGGCCTGCTAGCGGGCGGCGGCATGCGGATGGCGCCTGGTGACACGGGCAAGCAGCTCTTTATGCTCGGCGCGCTCTCAGAAGTCGTGTCGCAATACGCCTACGAAAACTACCTAAACCCGGCCGGCGAGGGCCACTACCGCTTCTAACAAAGAAAGCAAAAATTAAAACTTGTGGTCCTTCACTTAAGAAGATGACCACGACTGTCGTGACACCAGAAGAAGCCCTAGCCGTGTGGGGAATCCTGGTCTTTGTGCTAGCGGTCCTGCTAGTGCTGCTGAAAAGAGCAAGAGCAAAAAAGCCGCCCGCCATCGACCTGGACGCCTACGTGCCGCTCGAAGATGTCGACCAAGAGACAAGCGCTGGCGCAGCTGTTCGGTGCGCTGGAGATGGTGTTCCAAAAGTACGGGCTGTTGCGAATCGAGGAGATCAAGGAACTGAAGCAGCTGCAGAGACTAGGTCTGGAACAGCAGGTTGAGGCCGTACAGACATGGTTCTTGCCTGCCTGGAAGGACGGCAAGCTCGCTGACTTTGTGCGCTCCGAGGCCGGAATCTGGGCCGAGCTCGCCTGCAAGTTCCGCGCGCCCACGCAGCAACTCCAGCAGCTGCAGCAGCGCCTCGTGGCTAAAAGACAGTTGTGCCAGGACCAAGCCTTCCTTGGAGAAATTGCTGCTCTCTTGGCAAAAATATGTGCGGTCATTACGTATTAAAAAATTTTAATCTTGCACACAAACGTTTTTTAAATAAAGCTCTACGGATGGGCAAGCGAGCTCGCGAACGCCGGACGGCCAAGCAGGCCGCGAAAAGGGAAGAAAGGCAAGAGAAGGAGACGGCCAAGCGGGAGGCGAAGAAAGAGAAGGAGGACGAGCACGCCGCCAAGCGCGCGCGCATCGGCCGGCGCAAGTATGAGGACCGGGAGAACAAGCAGCACAACAAGGAGGACCGGCAGAAGACCGCGCGCACGATGGGCGTGGCGGTGCCGCTCGCGATCGGGGCCGTCGCGATATCGGCCGCCATGATCATGTCTGGCAAAAAAAAATTATTTTTATTTTCTGGTTGCCTTATATATAACTAACAGACACCGAGATGTTCGGCGGCAAGCGAACGAGCGTGACTATGATGGCCCCACCCAGGAAGAAGGCCAGGCTCGTAGACTCCCAGGAGCGCGACGCCAAGACCGGCGCCTTGGTCGTGACTGCCACGAATCATATCGCCAAGAGGCCTACCCGCCCAGTGTGGACACAGATCATCATGACACCCAAGCCCAACACGGCCGCCCTGGACAACACCGCGTACTTCTCATTTATTCTTGAAAACCGCGCGGCGGGCGCCATCGAGGACGCCACCCTTCGCTTCGAGATCAAGTTCGTGGCCGGCAGCCCGCAGCCGACCGACTCGCGTGTCCTGCCCGTGACCCAGTGGTGGGATCGCATCAAATTCTACGAAAGGCTGTCTGGCCAGGAGCTGGCGCGCTACTACGGCGACGTTTTGCACCTGCTGATGAACACCCTGAGCCAGGAGGCGCTGTCGAGCATCAACGACATGCTCAACCAGGACAAGTACGGCCGCCCGAGCTCGCGCACGTGGCGCAGCGGCGACGTCCAGCATTTCTACTTGCCCATCGTGCACCTGTTTTTGGCCGGCATGGACTTGGACCTGAGCCACCTTAACGGGGACCTAGAAATACGCTTCTATCCCAAGGGCTCGATCTTTGTCGAGAGCCAGACCCTCAACGCCACCACCATGCCCGTCCCTTGTACCGCGACGCAGGAGGAAGTGCGCTGGATCTCCTCGTCCACGCTCTTGCCCAACGGCCTGCTGGTGGGCAAGCACCCCGACAAGATCGGCAAGGTCGTGCAGCATCGCTACTTGGACTTTGTTCAGTTTATCGACCACGGCCGCGAGATGTTGCCGTCGAGCAGAGTCTCGGTGAACCTCGACCAGTTCAACCATCAATCCGGGGCGCTGTTCGTGTACCTGCGGCGTTCGGGCAGCCAGGGCGTGGCCTTCGACGCGGGCGCGGTCACCTACTACCCGCAGTACGCCTACGACTCGACCGGCCGGCTGTTCAAGGGCGAAGCGCTCGGCGACGACGCCACCATCGACCTAGAGGACGTGCAGGGCCGTTCTCAGCTTGGACAAGGAGTAGCAATGGACGAGCGTTACTTCAGAGAGCACACTGCCAACGAGCTGTTCAACGAAGTCTTTGCGGCCAACAACAATGTCTACATCATCCCGTTCTCGCACGATTTGCGTGCCATGTTGGACGGAGAGATGAACGGGTTCAAGGTGTTCCAAGGCGCCAGAGAACGGCTGGTGTTCAGTGTCGGCCGACATGCTATAGCTAGTGCTTTTTGTGGTAAATTTTCTTGCCTAGACAAATTTGTCGCCTAACCCGTCATTGAGACAAAAAAACGACAAATTTATCACAACTTTTCCGGAGGGGGTAAAAAAGTACCCACCCCCCTGGGGCCTGGAGGGTAGGGGGTGTCTCGGTGTCTCAAATTTTTTGCGGTAAATTTTCTTGGCCTCGACAAATTTGTCGCCTAACCCGTCATTGAGACAAAAAAACGACAAATTTATCCACAACTTTTCCGGAGGGGGGTAAAAAAGTACCCACCCCCTGGGGCCTGGGGGGCAGGGTGTGTCTCAGTGTCTCAAGCCCGGCCAAGCAGGTGTCGACCGACACTGGCACGGTGTCGACCGACAGACCCGACCGGACCCCGGAACCCTTTTAATGATTAAGTCTTAAACTGGCTTATTGAAGCCTGGATGAGAGACAGAGATGAGTTCGAAGGGCTAACCTTGCTTGAAGCCGTGGTGCAGCAGTGTTGGCTCGCACAGCACGTGGGCGTGGTCAGAACGGCCGTCGAACAGCAGACGTCGCCCAAAGTCGATCCCGAAGCAGTGGGTGCCCTTGGTAACTAGTGCCAGCCCTTGCGTGGGTTCGAGCAGCTTGTTGAGGCTCCTGACGACGACGGGCTGGCGGCAGACCACGAGATCGGGGTTCTGCAACCAGTCGACAAACTCGAAGAAGACGTCGAGAGACTTGATGCTCTTCTTGAACGTGCGCATCTTCTTGTTGTATTGGCGCGGCGCATCCAGCACGTTGAACAGGGCAAAAGCTGCGGACGTACCTCTGGAGGTGCTTGAAGCGTTGTTGGACCTTGCTAGCAACTGCAGCGACCCCAGCCAAACCGGGCGTCACTACAGCCGCAGGCAAGGCCGAACCATCGCCAAGACACTTCCACGAGCCTCGCTTTGCAACTACCTCCTCGCTGATCGTTCGCACCCACTGTGCGTGCTCTACCGGATCGTGCTCGTTCCAGGCCAGTACCGCTTCCAGGGGCTCGTAGACTTTCCTGAGTTTGCCGGTGACCTGGTTGCGAAAGCTCACACGCAGGTACTGTACACCGTCTAGTAGCATAGACGTGTCCCAGCCCGCCGACTGCTCTTGGTCCTTGTCGAGCCACGAGACTTCCTCGACGCCAAGCACACGGCCCATGGGCTGGAACGGCCGGGGGGTACCTTCTTCCGCACCGGCCTCGCCGGCCTTCCTGGCCTTCTTCTCAGGCCTGTCGCTCCCGCTCGCCGGACGCCTGGTGTCCCCGTCTGTAGGCAGGCTAGCGTCCTTGGCAGCCGACACCGGCGCGGTGGTTGGTAGGTCTGGAACCGCCAGTACCGTCATGGCGACTGCACACACACCCACACCCAACTTTTGCAAACATGCAGATAATCAATTTCCGCCTTCACTATTGGATTCAGGCACTCGTTCTACCCCCTGAAGCACGCGCCCACACACGCCCCCCCTCGGACACCCACGGACCATGCGCCCGACCACGGGTACAGGGGAGCATGGGTACAAGGAAGGGGGGCGGGTACAGGGGAGCACGGGTACAAGGGAGGCGGGTACAGGGGAGCATGGGTACAAGGGAGGCGGGTACAGGGGAGCACGGGTACAAGGGAGGCGGGTACAGGGGAGCACGGGTACAGGGGAGGCGGGTACAGGGGAGCACGGGTACAGGGGAGGCGGGTACAGGGCAACACGGCGCCCGCGCCCGTCGAGACCACGCTGGAGCTGGCGTCGCAGATGACCATCTCGCCGAACAACACCGCTAACCGGCTGATCCTCAAGTTCGACAGAGTGACACTGCTGGTCGCGGACATCGACGCCAACAACGGGGCCTACACCGGTGGAGCGGTAAGTTCCAGCCAGTTGCACTACCAGTTCGGGGCCGCGGCGTGGACCGGCATCAACACCAAGCTGGCCAGCAACTCGCACCTCAAGAGCAAGGGCATCAAGATCTCGCTGGCCCAGGCAGGCTCGGCCGAGTTCACCGACAACAACATCACTGCGACGTTCACTGACCGCAGCGACCAACCGTTGATCTGCGACAAGGACGAGCTGCTCCGGTTTACGGTCTCGCTGGTCGACTCTTCGCTGGCAGCAGCCGACCAATTGGTCAAGGATTTTGTGCCCAAGACCTACACCCGCGGCAAGCGCGGGTTCCGCAGCGGGATCTATGACATCTGCATCTACTCGGCGTTCTTCCGACACCTGCGCGAAGGGCACGGGCGTTTGGAGGCCGCGGCAGTGCACAACTAAAACATCAGGGAGACAAAAGCGTTTTTAAAATTAAAGGGCAACTGATTGATGAGAAAAGAAAATGGAACCGCTCGTGGCCGCGATTGTCGCCGTTATTGTGATAGGGGTGGTCGGGTGCGTGTGCATCCTGTACTTTCCGGTTCGGTGTCCGGACGAAGAACAAGTGGTGCAAGCGTAAGACAGCGACTGTTTAATAAGATTATCTACTTGGCCGAAAAACACCCTCAAGCGCTCGTTTAGATTTTGTTCGGCGGCTGCCCAGTAGCGCTGCCGCCGAGAGGCGACCGCCTGCGCCAGCTGGGGCACGAACGGGCCGGCGCTAGGGTACGGTTCGAAAACCCGCTCGGCCAGCCCCAAGCCGCCGAGGTCTAATAAAGGCAGCTGGATGTTGAAGAACAAGCTCTGCTGCTGTCGGTCGTCGCCGGTGGACAAGGCGCCGGTCGGCAAGGGCTCATACCGCACGGGGCGCACGAACTCGGTGACGAGGCCGACGAGGTCGTTGAGCAGATGCAGGTCTAACAACCGCAGCGCCAAGTGCTCCGCTGCCACCGCGCGAAGGACCTGCCGAGCCACCGGCTGCACCAGGACGGCCAGGTCGAGGAACGAGCACGACACATAGGGAGCGGGCACACAGAAGACCTGGCCGCTGCCCTCATGCACGACGAGCTGGCTGTTGCGCGCGGTCACCGGAACACAGCTCGCCAGCAGTTCGGGTATCGTCGGCGCGATGTCGTTGAACGCGGGGCTCTTGCACCTGTGGTCGATCAGGGCGTCCACGACCCGTCGCTCGGCCTCTGTCATCATCGAAGTCATTCCGGTTCCAGCTTTCTGAAAGTGACAAGTCGCCTTTCTTTTGAATTTGGGGCCCGGCCGAACCATTTGACTTGTCTTTGTTCAAAAAGCAGTGTCCGTTACTTTTCTTTTGAATCTGTGCTCGCTAGTAAAAAAAATAATCCTCTGTTGCCCTTTTGTAACTAAAGGACAAAAGCACAACTAGAGATGTCTTCCAGCTCCTGTGCAACTTGCGGCCACGCCACCGCCGCCCCCGTGAAGGAAAAGAAGCACAGAGCGCCGTCTGCCTATAACAGTTTCTTTAAGGTCAGCCTTGTTCTCTTTTGAAACTATTGTTGATATTTTTGGTCCAAACTTAGGACCAGATGGCTACGCCCGAAGTCAAGGCCATGCAACACAAGGAACGCATGGCGTACATCAGCTCGAAATGGAACCAACAGAAGGCGGCTGCTCCTGCTCCTTCTTCTGCCTCTGCACCCCAGCCGAAACAGGTATCGGCAGCGAGCGAGGCACTCGCTGCTGGACGCCCTGTCCTCGTGCGTTCGAGCTAACCAGCGCACAGAACGCGAGACCAAAGGCATCCGAGAGGTGCTCGTTTTCGCTGAGGCATTCAGTCTCGCCAGTGACGTTGAACGATTCTATTAAATTCTGTGCCAGAAATCTGGACTGTAACTTGTGATCCGTCCGGACATGGCCGGTGTCAATGAGAAGAAGCACGAGAACTTGAAACTAGAGGCATAATAGAGTAGCTCCTTGGCACCGAGGCCAAGCATAGTTGCACCGGCCGCCGCTTGGATAAGCAGATTTGACGGGTTTGTGTTTGCTCTCCCGAACACTTGGTCCTCGACAACGCAGACGTCAGCGTTGTGCACTTCCTCAATTGCGTTCAGGCACGCAAACAGGGACTTGGTCTTGAAGCTGTCGATGTCGTCCTGTCTGGCGATGTCTAAAACGCTGGCATACGTGACGGTGATAGCGTTGGTGCTGTTGTCCTTTGTGAGCACAACACGCCAAGATTTCTCAGCCCCGGGTCGATTGACACCACCTTTTTCATTTTCGTTTATCTTCCTTTGGTTTAATACAAGGCGAACTTTCTTTTTTTTTGTTCACACGTCCTCATACCAAGACAAGCTGACGTACACGTCGGCACTGCTTGTAGTGGTCGAGGCGGCCAGACACAGCACTTCTCCAGGCCCAACGTTGATGTCCAGCTTGCTCAAGTCTAGCGAAGCGGCGGCCGAGCCGGTCGATGACACGACGCACGCCGCGGCCGCATTGCCGCCACTGACGTTCACCAAGCTCGTGCTGTACTCAGTGTTAGAAGCGGCCGAGTCATGGTTCGCGTAGGTCGGCGCGCTGCCAAACGTGGCCTGGGTCAGCACGCGCAGGGTCACTGGTTTCGTACCTCTTACGACGGCGACCGTCAGCAGCAGCGGGTACAGCACGTCGTTGTTGGCCAGGGCCCCAATCAAGGTCTTGTTGCGGATGGTCAGCACGTTCTGTTCGGTGGCGCCGATGGTCTGCATGGTGGGACGAGCAAAGGTCAGGCCAAGCTGTCGTACAAAGCCCTCGACAAGGACACCGACCGAGGCGCTGCGCAGCTGCGCGCTCGTGCCAATCGTCTGCAGACGGAAAGGTAGCGAAGCGTTCGACAGCGACGGCAGGGTATTGGCGCCCGCGTAGCATATGCGTGCGGTGCACAGGCACGAGGGCGCCGTCCAGCTGCCGTTCTGTCGAGAAGACGATGGCGCCAAAGCCCAAGTATTGGAATTTGATTTCGAAGATATTGCCCTTTTACCAGTCCTTGCGATCCAAGCTGTCGCCGCCGAGGCAGGTATCCAGGTTCCAGTTGTTTTGGTCGATGTACGTGTCCACGCCCGCGTTGCGGTGCAGGATGCGCAGCCGGTTGGACTGTGTCTGGTCCTGCACAAAGAAGAACCCGTTGGAGTCGTTGCCGATACCCGCCAGCGCCGAGTTGGCTACATTCACCGCCGCGGGAAAGATGGCAGTGAAGCGGCAGACCAGCCCTTGCCCCGCGCGGTACTTGCAGCGCCTGAGACTTTGGGCCTGGGCCGTGCCGCTCAGCGACACCAGGCCGTTGGCGCAGGCCACCGAGCCAGAGGTAGTGAACTTGCGCGGGTTGAGCGAGCCGGCGTAAGGGAAAGCCTCCTGCAAGAGTGGCGTAGGGTACGCGACCTTGTGCTCTCCAAAGGCCGTGGTCATATGGAGGGCAACGGCTTGGTCTCGATGGTGTCCTCCAGCCGCAGCCGTTTCGTGCCGCCGAGCGTCAGTGACATTTTTTTATTCTGTTAGTAGTTAGTGACCAGGAAAATAAGTTTTTTTTGTACAAACAATGAGCTCCCTGCGCAACATTAGCAAAATAAACCTGCTGGCCAGGAGCAAGGACCGGGACGGTACAGGGAGTGGGTGATTCAGCAGAGTTCCGGCTGCCCTTGTCGGAGGCTATCGAGGGCCGGTACAAGCTCATTTGGGCCACGGTGCCCAACGCGCTATACAACGTGAATTCGAAAAACAACAAGCTGTACCTAACCAGCACGGCCACGGGCGACGTGACCATTACGATCCCGTCGCAGAATTACACTGGTGAGACCCTGTCGGACGCGCTGCAGAGTTTGCTGATCAACGAAGGGTACGTGCAGCCCGGGCAGACGATCGGCATCGCGTACCTCGATACCCACCTCAAGCTGCAGTTTACGTTGAGCGCCGGCGCCGAGTTCACGATCTACTGCAGGCAATCCAATACGGACAGCGCGCACGCGGTGCTCGGCTTCGAGACTTCGGCACAGGACGCAGCGGCACAGCTGACTCCGGGGCAGACCAGGGTCTTGCCCAGCGTGGTGGCGCTGGGCCTGCCGACTAGCCTTGGCATCCGGATCAAGGAGTGCTCGAGTTTGGCCTACTCGGTCGGCGGCTTCTACGAAGTGTGGAACGGCAGCAGCGTCACGCGCGGCACCAAGGATCACTCGGCCAGCCTGATCATTCCGTTCTTGGCCTCGAGCGGTGGCTACCAGTCTAGCGCCCAGGACAGGCACGACCAGTACGTCTACTTTCCTAGCCCGACCAAGTATCTCAACATCCAGGTCGTGTCGCCGGACACGCGCGACAAGGTCGACCTCAACGGAGCGGACTGGGAAATGCTGCTGAGCAAGGCGTGAGATTTTTTTTAATCTTCGTGAGAAGAGAAGATGTAGAGAAAGCGAGAAAAAACGACATGTCCGGTCGTGGCCCCCGGTCCGATATCAAACGTCGTGTAGCTGATGCCAGGGCGGCTTACGGACGACCCAATCCCGGGCCACGCAGGAGAGCACCAGCACCAGCTGCAGCGGCAGCAGCACCGCCGCCGGACTCAGTCGAGCAGCACCACGACCCAGTCGAGTACACGCGCTAGTACTACCTGCTGGCTCTGACCAAGAAGAAGAAGAACAGCTCCGGCGTGCCGGCCTTCAAGCCAAAAGCGGCCAGGCGAAAGAAGAAGAAGACGAAAATTTAAATCTTGTCGCAAACTTTCTTTTAACAGATGGACGAGAAAGTCGTGATATCGCGGGAGCACTCGCATGACTCGGATGACTCGGACGTAAAGCGAGAAGAAGAAAAATGGTCCTCGCGCCACGAGTCTTATTTTGCCAGCGTGGTGGACGAATGCGCGCTGCACGCGCGCCTCAACAACTCGGCCGGCTATTTTTACTACAACAAGTTCCTGATCTTCGGGCTGCTAGCTACTGTCATGCCGGCGATATGCTCCCTTGTCGTCGGCAACTTCGGCTTCAAGGCGTGCGAAGCGGGCCGGGCCGGCTATGACTGGGTCAGTGTGACCTGCCTGATCCTGGTGGCCATCATCTCCGGCATCAACAGCTTTTTCAACTTTGGCCAAAAAGCGGAGCGCCACTTCTCCTGTGAGATCCTTTTTGAGATGGTTAAGAATGAATTGTCCGTAGAAATGGCCAAGAAGAGGCGCTTTAGGTTAGCGGCGGACGTGCTGCTGGTCAAGATTACCATGGCCCTGGAGAAGGTGCGTTCGAACGAGCAGGTCATACCTGGCCCGGTGCTGTGGGCGCACCGCCTGGACCGCGAGAAGCTGGCCAACGCGCGCGCGCAGATGGTCACGAGCGGTGACCCTGTTAGGATCCACCACAGCACGCCCGTGACGCTGGGCAGGCACTTGATCTCGATGCCTACATGACCGTGCAGACCTTGGGACACAGCTCGCAGCAGTTGGTAGCGAGGGCGGCCTTCACGAGCTCCCAGATAACATCGACCACGGGCGGGATCAGCTTGTCCACGTTATCGTCGGGACACAAGTCCACGAGCACTGAAATAAGGATCTGCTTCTTCTCCTCGCCCGTGTGGTTAGTATAGAGAGCAAGGTACTTGACCCCGTGGACAATGAGCTGCGGCACGCTCTGCCAGCTGAAATGGCTGTATGTGCGCTTGAGCTCGAGTGCAAGCTCGTGCGAGGTTACGGTGATAGATTCTGTCGACGAGGGCATCAGCCGTTGTTCGGTCTTACGTCTTTGCAACATGTTCTTTGTTTTGTTTGCGCCATAAGAAAAAAATATATCCTCTTTGCTTTAGTATTAAAAGGGAGTGAATGGCCTTGCTGAAACTGGACAACCGACAGTTGAACGAATTATGGACACCGAAGAAAAACTGCTCGTGCCGGAAGCATCGCGATTTTGTCTTTTCCCGATACGGCGTCCGGACCTGTATTCATTCTATGAAGCTTCCCTGCGGTCGTTCTGGACGGCAAACGAGCTTGATCTGAGCCGGGAACAGGCCGATTTTAAGAAACTGAGTGCGGACGAGCAGCATTTTATTAAGATGGTGCTGGGCTTCTTTGCTAGCTCGGACGGCATCATCCAAGAGAACCTGGCCGCTAATTTTCTGGCCGAAGTGCAGTATTCCGAAGCGATACTTTTTTATTCTTACCAGATCTTTAATGAGGCCGAACACTCGCGGACCTACAGCTTGTTGATCGACACGATCATCAGCGACCAGCAAGAGAAGGACAAGCTGTTCAATGCGATCACGCAGGTCCCGACCGTCGTACAAAAAGCCAAATGGGCGCTGCAGTGGCTCAGCCCGGCCCGGTCTTCGTTTGCCGAGCGGCTGGTGGCGTTCGCTTGTGCGGAACTTGTCCAGTTCGCCTCTTCTTTCGCCTCCATCTTTTGGCTGAAACAAAAGCACCCGGGCCTGCTACAGGGCCTGTGCACCAGCAACGAGTTTATTGCGCGGGACGAGACGCAGCACGGCCTGTTCGCGTGCCACTTGTACAAGCACCACGTGTCGAACAAGCTGCAGATGTCGCGCATTTTCCAGATTGTCGCTGGCTGTGTCGAAGTCGAACGGAGGTTTATCAGCGAGTCGCTGCCGGTGGCCTTGTTGGGCCTGAACGCGACGCTGATGGAGCGGTACGTCGAGTTCGTGGCGGACGGCCTGCTGCAGAACTTGGGCCTGAGCGAAAAGCTGTACGGGGTGGCTAAGTGCCCTTTGCCCTTCATGGAACAGCTGGGCGTAGTAGGCAAGACTAACTTTTTCGAAAAGAGAGTGAGCGAGTACGCGCTGGCGCCGGCCAAGGAGCCCGAATGGGGCCTAGACCAGGACTTCTAGCCATTGATGGTGTCTGGCATCTCTACGATCGTCTCTTCTAGTGCCACTTCGATCTCGGCTGCTGCCGCGTGGGCGGCTGCCTCGGCTGCTGCCGCCTATGCTTCCTCTTGTTGTTGGATAAGCGTCTTGACTTGCTCGCGCATGTCCTTGTCACAGCAGACCTTTTCACACAGCGCAATCTGCAGCTGTAACTTCTCTCGTTCTACGGCCAGTATCCGGCGGCGGGCCAGGCACGTGGCCAGCTCGTTCTCGTTCTCAGCTAGTGCTTGTCGCAACGCGTCCATTTTTAATCAAAAAATACAGACTCGAAAGAAAAAAAAATCAGTTCGAAATCTCGGTAATAGTCACTCTGCCCCTTGAATACACGGTTGAACCGCCGATAACAAGGCTCCATGTGACACCGCCCTGTGTGTCGCCATAAGCTTCGAACCAGATATACTCATTTGCCGCCACTTCCATCATACCCGACAGGCTTAACGAAGTGAACCGCCCGTTGCTATAAAGCCCATGGGCGCCCCCTGTTACCTCAAACTTGCCTTCTGTCTGCTGTATGCCGGTGCTTGACGCAGGTCTCACCGAATTCCTTTCGACCCAGACATCGTAATAGGCTCCACTGGTCGGCGGGTTGTTGGTAGCCGCTGCCGAAGTAATAAACTTGAACGAGGCAGTGATCAGCCATTTCCTGGGCATACCGGACGTGTTCTGCCAGGTCGTGAAGCCGTTAGCATTGCTTACGGTGATGTTGCCGTACACGGGCGCCAGCCTCACTACGCCATCGACGGGGATCTTCCTGGCAGCTCCGCTGGCGACAGTGACGGCCGTGTCACTCGTCAGCAGCCAGTGGCCACGGTCCCAGGTGCCCAGCTCGAACTGCCCGAGGTCGTTGATCTGCACCACGCGGTCCATGCCGGCGGAGGGCAGCGCGGTCAGCAACGTCGTGGTGATTTTGCCGCTCGTGATCGTATCCACGCCCGTGAGGCCCGCGGCAGTGGCCGACACGCCCTCGGACTCAATGACGGGCGCAAAGGTCCCCACAGCGGCCTGGGTACTCGAATTTGTCGACGTGACAATAAACCGGTGGTAGTAATAGAACGCGGTCGAAGCGGGCGCGCTCGAGTTCAGGGTCTGTAGCGTCGTGGTAAAAGAGAAGTTACCGGACCAAACCAGTGTCCAGGTACTGCCATTGTCCGACCCCGCCAACGTGAAGCTTTTGGTTGAGCTACTGAGAGAAGAGGTATTAGTCAACGCGATGCTCGTGATTCTGTAACGGCGCCGCTGGTGCTGGAGCGTAAAGTGTTCGCCGTACACGTTGCTGCCGTCCACGTTGGTAACGGCGTTGTTGGTCGTGTTGATACTCCCGTCCGAGTTGTAGTTGCCGAGGCTAGTCCAGCCATTGGCAGCGACACCGTCGAAAACTCTATAGCTCTCTTGGCCTACAACTGCGGAAGAGTGGCTGAGCACCCAGTTAGGGTCCGTGGTAGGCGTATAGGCCGACATGGAAGTCCAGGTCGGCAGCGTCACTGAACCAGAAGTCATCACCGTGGTGGAAGTGCTCTGGGTCACCATCTGTCCTGCAGAAGTCAGGCTCAGAACGGCAGTCTGGGCCGGCGTGGAGGCTGGCAGCAACGAGCTGGCCGCAAGCTGGCCCGCCGAGTCCAGTGTGACCCAAAGACGTTGAGCCGGGCAGGCTAGTGGGCACTCTGACAGAAGAGGCGGCTAGCTGCCCTCCGCTGGACAAGGAAACGAAGGACGTGTTGGACGGCAGCGCGCTAGGCAGACTCAGCGCGACCGCCCCGGTGCTCGTGAGCGTGGAGGTGCCGATCGTCAGTGGCGACGTGTGTGAGTGCGACTCCGGGGTCGAGCCGAACACGATATAACCATCAGCGTCGATCGCGAATGCATGTTTCCCTGTCCAAAACCTGGGCTTGATCTCCGCGATGCGTATATAACCATTCCCGCCTACGGGGACATAGAGCGACTCTATGACAAAGCGGTAGACTTTGTAGTAGCCCTGGCTAGTAAGAGTGAAAGTCCTGTAAAGCTCGGAGACTAGCCAAGTAGGCATGTCGCTGCCGGAGCGGTACAGCTCTGTCCAGCTACTGGGAGTAGCGGACGCTTCATTAGAGCCGAACACCGCTATCCGCCGGGGCCAAGTAGACCACTGGTTGACCTCGGCCAGGCGCGGGTACCAGTCAAAGTCCTTCAGGCGCATGCTAGTCCCGTCCACGAGACGCAGCTGAAACCAATCTCCCTGTACCCCGTTAGTTGACTGCACAGTGTAACCGAGACCAGTGACGAGCGATGCAGTTTAGACTCCGCTGCTGTTGTTAAATATCTTGCCTAAAAAGCCCGTGTCGCCTGTGGTAATATTGTCAAACATTCTCCACGGCTGCCAAGTATCGCCATAACCTGTTTCATAAGCATAGGCTGTCACGGACCAGGTGGCGCTGTTAGACGAGGCGTTGCTCCAGACAGGGAACGAGTACGGCGTTAACGAGGTCGCAGCGCCCGTGCCCGAGTTGCCGCTGCTGTCCAGCGTGACCAGGGCCGTCTGTCCGGCAGAGGGCAGAGACACTGGCAGCTTCAGCGCAGAAGCACTTAGCAGGTCTGCGTAGGCCTTGTTGGCAGCGTCGGTGCTAACGAGCGGCGCCGCTATGTTCTTGATCGCGGGGCACGACGTGTAGTCAAAGCCAAAGTGGTTGATTCCGCACCAGCTAGAACTCCCTCCTGCCTTGATAGTAGCAACCACGACGGCCACGTACCGGGCGGCCCTGGCGGTGTCGGTCGGCGCGAGAGTGATGGAATTGCCATCGACAAAGGTGTACGAGCTAGTGTGCCACAGCGTCCAGGTAGTGCCGTCTAACGACGTGCCCACCTGCCAAGTCTTTGGCGATTTATCCAGACCGCTGGACTGGGCTTGCAGGTAGTACTGTTGCAGGACGACCCCAGTGCCAAAATCTAGCTGGAGCCACTCTCCAGGGTACGCTACACCCGAAAACGTTTTGCTGGAACTGGAAGTGTAGGCGCCGCTCGTGGCATTGTAGGTACTAGTGTTGCTCTGCCAGGAAAAGTTTGAGCCCGTGTTGAAGCCGTCGTACGCGTTGCCGTTCCCGGAAGTGGATGCACTCGCGACCAGGCCGTTCCAGCTGTTACTCGCCATGCTATCGGGCTTCTTCACGTACGAAGTGGCTACAAGGCTCAGACCATGCGAGATAGCCTGGTCCCCGTACAGCAGCGCGCCGTCGGAGCCCAGCGACACCAAGCTAGTACTGCTTGGTAGTGCGGTCGGCAGCTTGAGTGCAGAGGTGCCGGACGCCGGAGCGGAAAGGGTGCTAGTGCCGCCCGCCCCGCTGAGTGACAGCGAGCTAGCAGCCCCTGTCGCGAGCTGGCCACCAGAGTCGAGTGTCACTAGCAAAATGCTGCCAGGCAAGGACACGGGCACCTTGAGCGCAGAGGCACTCAGCTGCCCCGCAGAGGTCAGCGACGTCAGCGAAGTGCTGGCGGGCAGCGCACTGGGCAAGCTCAGCGCAACCGTCCCCGTGCTCGCGATCGTGCTGGTACCAATCGTCAGTGGCGACGTGTGTGTGTGCCCGTCTATGTAGACCTTGTTGGTGGCGTCCGTGCTGACGAGCGGCACCGCTATGTTCTTGATCGCAGGATACTTGCCATGGCTGTTTTTACCCTTGCCCGGGCTTCTAGAGGAACCAGGCGGTGGTGATCAAGCGTTGTCTTCCCCTGGACACAAAGACGAACCTGCAGAAGAAGAAGAAGAAGAAGAAGAAGAAGAAGAAGAAGAAGAAGAAGAAGATAATATGACAGAGGGTTTAATATCCGACACTTCTGAAGAAGAGGAAGAAGAAAGTCCCGGGTCACTACTGCTACTACTACTACTACTACTACTACTACTACTACTAATAATAATAATAATAATAATAATAATAATAGTGCTTCTCTGTCAATGGCTGATGCATTTCTGCACATGCGCCTCCATCGTCTCACCCGTGAGGGGAGTACGAAGAATTGACGATAAGCTCTAATGACACCCCCGCAAGGGCAGTTCCAACACTTCCAGAAGGGCCGGTATGTTCAATGAAAATACTGGTCCAGAAATAGACCGGTATGTTCAATGAAAATACTGGTGGCACCGACGGGAATCGAACTGGCGACAGGGCCCAGATGGTAGAACTTGACCACTGGGCTATCACGGTGTCCATAATAATAATAATAATAATAATAATAATAATAATAATAATAATAGTGCTTCTCTGTCAATGGCTGATGCATTTCTGCACATGCGCCTCCATCGTCTCACCCGTGAGGGGAGTACGAATTGACGATAAGCTCTAATGACACCCCCGCAAGGGCAGTTCCAACACTTCCAGACGGGCCGGTATGTTCAATGAAAATACTGGTCCAGACGGATCGGTATGTTCAATGAAAATACTGGTGGCACCGACGGGAATCGAACTGGCGACAGGGCCCAGATGGTAGAACTTGACCACTGGGCTATCACGGTGTCCATAATAATAATAATAATAATAATAATAATAATAATAATAATAATAATAATAATAATAATAATAATAATAATAATAGTGCTTCTCTGTCAATGGCTGATGCATTTCTGCACATGCGCCTCCATCGTCTCACCCGTGAGGGGAGTACGAAGAATTGACGATAAGCTCTAATGACACCCCCGCAAGGGCAGTTCCAACACTTCCAGACGGGGGCCGGTATGTTCAATGAAAATACTGGTCCAGACGGATCGGTATGTTCAATGAAAATACTGGTGGCACCGACGGGAATCGAACTGGTGACAGGGCCCAGATGGTAGAACTTGACCACTGGGCTATCACGGTGTCCATAATAATAATAATAATAATAATAATAATAATAATAATAATAATAATAATAATAATAATAATAATAATAATAATAATAATAATAATAATAATAATAATAATAATAATAGAAGCACTACTACTACTACTACTACTACTACTACTACTACTACTACTACTACTACTACTACAATAAACATTTAAACAGGCGCCCGCGCTCCTCGCGGTCCTTTCCAGTCATCCTAGACCTGCGCGGCACGGGTAAGTCCTCGGAGGAATTGCAACAGCTGATACAAACTATCGACCCGCAGTCGCTGATCTGCCTGTTTGATCTGCCCGCCGTAAATCCGGACTAGTGTGCTGGGAGTTTGGTCGGTCTGCCCGATATCGCGCGATCCACGCCCCTTGCCACGGAGGGAACAAAATTAGAAATGTCAGTGAGCCGCGCCTGCTGCATGCCCACTCTTGTTTTCGTTTTTTTTTTTCTGTTGCACAAGGTTCGGTTTAATTAAACCGTGAAAGAACCTCTAGGTCGGGCCTCCATCTCAGCAGGCTTTCGAGCATTTCGCGCGTTACGCCTTCGGAATTGTACACGAAAAGCCTGCGCAGCGAACGGGAATGCTGAATTTGGTCTAGCGTGGTAATCAGTGGACAGGACTGTAGTTCGGATCCAGCGCCTTTAGTTCGGGGCAGTGTTGTAACGCGAAGAGGCACGCACTAGTTAAGTTTTTGCAACCATGAATATCTAAATGGCGAAGCAAGCCACATTGTTGCAGGCAGTGGGTCAGGCCCGTGTCTGTAACATCCGTACATTTCAGGAGGACGAGATACCACAGCGCGGGAAGATTTAGCGCGCCGGTCAGGCCTGTACAGGATTCCAGGGACAGGTTTTTGAGCGAGTTGCAGGCCTGAAGCGCGGCCAGCCCGTTGTCGGTGAGTCGTGTGCAACGCGAGAGCCGTAGCTCTCGGAGCTTCTTGCACTGGGGGAGCTGACCTAGGCATTCTCCTGTGATTTGCGCGCAATTTAGCAGGGTAAGTGCTCGTAGGTAGTTAAGGTCCTTGAATCCCCGCAGTGCTTGGTCGGTAATGTACGGGCTGTCCGAGAGCGTAAGGAATCCAAGCTTTGTCAGTCTTAGCAGGATCCGAGCTAGAGTGGCGTCCGCGTGCTGATCGCTCGTTTGGATGCGCAGAGAAAGGACGGCGCTGCGCAGTTGCGCTAGCGGGCTAATGCCAGAACAACCCCGTAGAGACAAATTTCGGATGGACGGAAAGGCTTGTAAGAGCCCTTGCCAGAGTCGACCTTCTTGGTTAGAAAGAGATAGTTTATCAACTGAGAAGCCCGAGAGCGCACGGAGATCATTTGCATGAACCGTGCGTTTAATTTCCAGGCTGCGCAAGAGAGTAGATTTGTGTAGCCAGAGGAGTATGAGTCGATGGAGGGGCAGCTCGAGCTCGAAGCCTGGCTGTTGGAAGCCCGACCAGAACGTGGGGCCCCCCACCAGCTTCCGCAGGACCTTGCACGTCAGTACCAGGGCGCACGCAATGTCGGGCCCGGCCAGGGCTCTGATCGTCTGCCATAGATCCTCTGGCAGAGTGAGCAATAAGGCCCCGGGTACCTTCTGCGCAAGGCACCTGCGCTTCGACCCTTCCGGATCTACATCTGCTGCCAGCTTCCTCACGGATTCAGCTTTTCCTGCCATGTTTTCTTTTTTTTATAGGGGGGGGGGTGGGGGGTGGTGTGTGGCGGGAGGGGAAGGAGGGAGGGAGGATTTTTTTTGGGTAAGTTGCAGCAAGGTTGGGGAAGGAAGGGAAAAGCGAGGTGCAGGCCGGGGTGGGGGGTGCTTTGCTATGCCCCCCTCCCTTTCCCCTCCTTTTTCGCGCGTGTGTGTAGTAGGTGGGGGTGGGGGTGGTGGTGGTTTTCTTTTTTTTATCTCCTGCCAAAACCTACCCCCCCCCCCCGGCTCCTTTCCCTCCCCCCCCCTCCCATTTAGTACCGCAACTTTTGGCTTTGCAATGGAAAGGAGTGGGGGGGGGGGGGGCCGGTGGGCCGGGGGGAGAAAGCGGGGAGGGAGGTGGCGGAAAATAATGTAGCGAGCTAGAAGCGAAGGAAAGGAGGGAAGGGGAGAGGTGGGGAGGGAAAGGAGCCGGGGGAGGCAGGCATTTGCTGTGTGGAGTGACCAAAAAAAGGAGAAAGGAAGGGGGGCGGGGGCAGACTTGGAAAAAGAAAAAAAAACCTATCGTTCGGTCCCCTTGTTAGGGCGCGGCATGACTGCGGAAGGTATTTCGTTGCAGGAAGTGCTGGCGAGCGCGCCGCGCCGGGGCGCGGCCGTTGTGCGGGGGTGGCCCGCGCGCGTGGTGTGCCAGACGTGCGGCGGCAACGAGGTCGCCAGCATCCAACAAGACCTCCTTGAATGCCCGTGCGGCTGGCAGGCCTCCGTGGTGGCCGAGAACGTGCGCATCCTACTGGCGCGCCTGGGCTACGAGCACAAAGACCCGCTGGACTTGGTGGATATCACGGGCGACTGGGCCCCGGCGCGCGCGGGTGCGCCGGTGCTGACGGTGTTCTGGAGGTTCCTGCAGGATCCGCACGACACGCTGCTGCGGCAGAGCACAGCCAAGAAATGGATAGCAGCGGCAGAGGAGTCGGCGGCTTCGGAGCCCAGGCACGTAATCATCATCTACCGCAAGTGGCGCGCGCCAGTGGCGGAGCTGATGGCCGAGCGGGAGACCGCACTCGGGTGGCGCATAGAATTCTGGGACGAGGACTCGCTGTTTTTCACGCCCGGGATTCGCGGGCTGTACCACCACGAGCACCGCGTGCTCAGCGCGGCCGAGTTAAAGAAGTTGGAAGCGGTGTTCCAGCTAGACGCCGGCCGGCTGCCTGTGCTGTTTAGTTCGGACCCCGCGGCCAAGTGGTGCGGCGCGCGCCCGGGGGACGTCGTGGCAGTGGAATCGACCTTTATGGACGGCAAGCAACAATACAGGCGCTGCGTGTATTTGGCGGAGGAACGCTTCCGCAAGGAGTCGATAGTGGCCAAGAAGGCCGATGTCAGGGACAGGCACAACCGTTTCTTGTAAAAGAAAAAAAAATCTAACAAGGTCGGAGAGGGGTGGAGGGGATAAGAACGGGTTGGGAGGGGCGGCCCGTAGCGTGGTCGATCGTTTTTTTTTTTAATTAAAGAATTTTTTTTGCGTTAAGGCTGTACAGTGGGGTGTGATGCATGGTTAAAGGTTCATGGGCAATCTCCCCCTTGTGAACCTTGAACCATCCCAAACAGTGGGGGGTAAGAGAGAGGGAAAAAAGGTTTTATTTATTTTTCTCGTCGGTACAGTGAAGCCACCCCAACGCGTCGTCCGGTGCTCGACTTGGGCAAGCAAATAAAAAATCAATTAAAAACTTTTGTAAATTTAACTTTTTGATAAAAGAAAGAGAAAGGCCAAGGAAAAAATATCGTGTGTGCAATCGGGGGGCAAATTGTAGGAGACTTTTTTTGTTTGTTTTTTGTTTGTTTTTTGTTTGTTTTTTGTTTGTTTTTTGTTTGTTTTTTGTTTGTTTTTTGTTTTTCTCTCTCACAAGTCGTGCGGCTGCGGGCCCAACAACGTGCCCAAGAACGTGGAGCCCTGCACGCCCGTCCCGGCGTACTCGGCGCCCGCGCCCTTGAGCTGCATGAAGGCGTGGGGGTCCGCGCGGGGGCCGAGCGCGGTCCGGCCGACCGCCGTGTCGTGCAGCCTGCCGTGTATGCGGCTGTAGGTCAGCTGCGCGCCGCGGCAGCAAGTGGACTGCTCGATCTCTAGCGGCTTGAAGACACCCTCTTCGCTAAACATTAACGGCTGCGCGTTGGTGAGGTCCGACACCTTGACAATGTATTTGAGCGCCGTCAGCACCAGGTCGCACATCGGGGCGGACGGATCGTCATCGATCCGCGCGCCGACGAGTTCCGGGGTGATTTTTCCCGTCATGGAGCTGAACCAAGACTTGGGCACGTACGTGTACGGCACGGGCACCACGACGATGTCCCAGTCCTGGCCGGGGCGCGGGTTGCTGCCGTTGAGTTGCTTGGGCACGGTGGCCAGCTTGACGCCCGCCCCATGCTCGTAGCGGACCAAGACGATGTTGGGCTCTATCCGCAGCGTGCGGCGGTCCACGACGATGGTGCCCGCCTTGAAGCGCACCTGCACGCTGGTCTGGAAAGAGTCGGGGTCGTTGGCAAAGATCACGTCCGAGTCCTTGACGACCACGTGCGCGCTGCCCTGCCCCTTGCGCATGAACAGCGCCGACCCGCCGATGAACTTTGATGGCGGGCCGGAAGAGCATAAAGCCAAGCGGGAAGGGCAGGTTATGGTCGATAAGCCACTCCAGGTTCGAGCGCGTAGCCGGTTCTGTTTGCAGCCAGTTCAGGAAACGTTGGCTTTTGCTGCCCGGCGGCGTTTTGGGCGGCGTGCCTTTGGGCGGCGTGCCGCCGGACGGAGCGTGTTTCTCAAGTGCTTCGCACACGAGCTGATGTATGTAGCTAGCGGAGACAGACTTTTCTTGCGCCAAGGCGGGGCTGAACTTCTCAAGCAAATGTTGGCCAAGCACCTGCCGTTCCACACCAGCCTGTGTTTCATCGCACGCACCGATCGCCGATGTCAAAAGGTCGTCCAATTCTTTTTTTTTCTGGGTGCACAATTGTGACAGAGCTCGCAGAAGACTCGCGCGTAGACTAATTCTGTCGATGTTGTCGCTCGTGACTTTCTTCATTTCGGACTGTTGATATAGTCACATGCAGGCAATTGCCTTTCCTTCGTTTGAATCTTGGTCGTCAAGAAACGTTTCCACCTGCGGTATTAAGTTTTTGTAGACGTCGGTGGTTTTCAAAAATGCAACGATCTGCTGTTTGCATTCTTGCCTAGTTGGCGCTTCAATTGCGCCAAGCGCTGAATGGTCCGTTGCATCGAGCGCACTGGTGTCTGGGCTCAACAGCGATTGTACGAACCAATCGTATAACTGTCGCTAGGGTTGCCCTTCGAAAACAGCGCCTTGAGCAGGGCGAGCAGCTTCTTCTTCTGTTTTAGATCGCTCTGTTAGACACTGTCTCGAAGTTCATCCTGTCCCAAGCCTTGGGGTTTTCCTTGGTAAGAAACCTTCTGGTCCAGTCCTGGATACCAAGTAAATCGGCTTTAGGGATAGCGGAAGATGCATCCGGCGCCAGTACGTTGAACGGTAGAATGACGGTTACTTCGAAACCACCGCCCACAGTCACAGAACCGACCGTGACGGCCAAGCCGTCGCCGTCGTCGTCGTCGCCGTCGTCGTTGTCGCCGTCGTCGTTGTCGTCGTCAGGCCTTGCCGTGCTCGGCGGCAGCTGGTCGGCAAGCTCAGGCGTCTGGCTCAGCAAGTAGGAAAGCACACCGATGAGCCCCGCCCCGTCATACAATTGGTACAGAGTAGGGTTTTCATATTTCGAAATCGCCTTGAATAATTTCTGGCCCAAAGTCCCGGGGCCGTCGCCGCCATCTCCGCCCTCGCCGAACAGACCGGAGTGTCGCAGGACGGCCTTGAGGGTCAAATAATGTATCTCCCCCTGGTCACCGTCGACTATGCCGATCGTGCGCTGTGAGCTCTCGTACCGTTCAAAGTCTCTGTTGCTCATATTGCAGTCCGGCAGCATCTGGAAATGTTCGGAGATTATGCACGGGGTCGTCGTGGGGTCGTGCGGCTCGCGCCTGCCCACTTAAGTGGTAGCTACGCGAAGGGGTGGTGTCCAGCCCCTGCTGGGTCCGGAACATCACGAGCTTCTCGTTAGTTCTGTTGTGAGGCTTGACCTTGGGTTCGTCCTGCCCGAACATCGGCAGGATCCTGCTTTCCGCCTTAATCGTGTTAGCAAACCGGTAGACCTCGTTCGTCAGCAGCACCATGTCCGGCTCCTTGCCCTGGTTTCTACCATGGCTTGACCTCGATGCCGTTGATGCCCACGCCGTCCTTGTTCACGGCAAATATGTGCGCGTTCCTCTGCTCCAGCAGCGTCGCTAGGTCACGTGCGTTGATGAGCGGTAGTTTGTAGTCGGTCTCTACCAGGCGCCTGACGGACTCCTCCACGAGCTTGTTCACTAGGTTGTTGAGCGACAGCACCACCGACATGCTCACAGCCCGCAGCGATTCTTCGTACACCACCATCTTGGTCTTGTCCATGGGCCAATCCGAAGGCATGACAAAGCCCACACCGTAGTGCTGGATTGCCTGTGTCTTGGTCGACCGGCTGGTTTCTAGCAGCACTCCGGGCACACGCTGGCTCTTGGGGTTTAGCGCCTTGGGGTTGAACTGCCATTCCACCATAGTAACCCTGTCCCCGTGTGGTTTCACCGTCTTGTATTTCTCCAGAAAATCGTCCCAGGTGATCATGGAGATCGCACTCAAGAGCTCGGGCCGCGAAACAACCAGCATGTTCATGAACATCTGGTTCATAGTAAAGTGGCCGCCGTCGAAACTATTCCACAAGCTTTGTGTAATGAAGTCTAGCGGGTCGTTGTCCGACAGCGGCGCTCGCGTCGACGCCTTGGCCAAGCTGATCGGTCTGAGTGAGCTCATAGCCCGATTAAAGCTTGCTAGCATCTTAACCACGGGCCCGTCGGACGAGATTTCCGGTGCTTCTTCGTCCTAGGGCCATGGCAAAAACCTAACGCGGCGTTTTTTGTGCGGCCGTTCGTCATCCCTCAAATCGCAGTCAAGGGTACTCATGTTATTTCTGCCTCTTTTGTGTGTGTGTGTGTTTGTTTGTTTTCTTCTTTTTTTGTGGGGTGACAGAGTTTCAGAGATCCGGAAAAAGGGAAAGTCCCTTTTCACTCCTCCCCCCCCCCCCCAAACTTCCTTTCCTGCGATCCCCCCCCCCAAAAAAACAACTAAAAAAAGAAATCTGCTCTGCTTTTCTTCCTCTTTGTCGATCTCCCCTGCCCCCTCTCCCCAGCTTTGCCTGCCACACAAAAAAGAAAAGTACCAGATAAAAACAAAATAAATAAAGAAAAACATATTTGTTGGCATGTACTGAATAAATACGTGTCTTTTGTTTTGGAGCACGGACCAAAAAAAAAGCAAGGCAGTGACGTGGGGAGGGGGGGGGGGAGGGTCTTTTTCTTTCTTGTAAGTATGGCAAGGTCCTCCATTCCTTTTGCGTCCCCTTGTGCGCATAGGAAAAAAAAGGAAAGAACGCAGTTCTCTTTCTTGCTGCTCTTCATCCCCCTCCCTGTCCATCCTTTTTGAAAGTCGATGTGTGCCGTGCCCGCCCCCCCCCCCCCCCCCCTCTCCTGCTCCCCCCTCCCGTTTTTTGAATACTGTTTGTGCAGGTGCTACAATTTTCTGTGCTATTTGTAGTCTCCGTCCTTCTGGCTTTCTCCTTCCCCCCCCCCCCTCCCCCCCGCCTTGACTAGTCCCTGTAACCATTTCATTTTTTTAAATCTCCCACCTTGATTGTCCTTCCTCGACCTTCCTTTGTTTTTCTTTCCCTCTTTCTCCCTTTGGCTAAAATATATATATGGCACGGGCGTAACACATATCACCAGGCGCTTCCCCGCAACTGAGGAAAACACAAAATAAAGGCGCGGGGGGGGGGGGGAAGAGGGGGAAGGGGGGGGGGGAGGGTGGGTTCCAAAAAGAGAAAGAGAGAGAGTGTGTGTGTGTGGGGGGGGGGGGGCGGGGGAAGGGGGGAAGGGGGGGGAACGACAGAGAAATAATGCAGTCAAAGGCGCTAAAGAAAGAAGTAAAAAACTTTGGAAAGAAAAGGCATAAGGTTCATCACCCCTTCCTTCCCCCTTCACTCCCTTCCCCCTTTTTTTTGCCTCCCACGTTCGATTTCCTCCCCCCCCCCCCCCCCTCTCCCCACACCTATCCTTTTGTACTTGGGGGCCGCAGCCTCCCGCAAAAGAAAAAAAAAACCCGCCCTGCTCCACACGCACCGCGACCCCCCCCCCCCCCCCCTCATTGTTGCCCCAAAGCAGCCGAACATTTCATCGTCTCGAAGCCCGCTCTCTCCCCCCCCCCCTCCCCTTCCCTGCTTTCCACCAATCTTTAACCCTACCCTCTTTCTCTCCGTCCCTACTATTCCTTTTTCCCGTGCTTGCGTTTCCCCCCCCCCCCCCCCTTACCCTTGTACCGAAGCTTATTAAAAAGAAAGACAAATTGTAATTTGTTTAGTTTCATGGCAACGCTACGCTTGCAGTCTTCACGGTTTCATCCTTACCAGCGTGGTCGGAACGGGCGTGCAGTGGCGCACTCTAGAAATCAAGACGTTCTGCGCTCGTTCCTGGTGGATCGTGTGCCCTTACTCTTCGGGAACCTGGGTGGAAACCTAAGTAACCTAGCCGCGACTTTCCTGCCTCATTAGGTCATATCTTGTACAATTGCAGAAAGGGCGGGGCCCTCTTGATAGATCAGGGCACAAACGCCGGGATTTTAGTTTTCGGGCCTGGGAGGGTGGGCGCAGAAGTGCTCGCACAGCTTGCGGATGGGGGCAGGTATAGCATTACCTTGCGAGAAGCCACTACAAAGGCACAAAAACACCGGCTGCTCAACCAGCCCCATCTAGAGATATCAGGCGAGCCCCCGCCCCAGAGCGAGCAGTTGCTACCACCACACGAGTTTTCCTGGGCAGAGATCACTCCTCCGGTATCAGATTTTGTGTACGCTCTACGTAAATTCCGCGCAGAAGGCAATGTCTGGGAATTCTTTAAGCCGGACCAAGCAGTTGAGGTCGACATACCCGAACGTTTCAGACTCGTCCTAGAACGCTTTGCTATGTTTGCATGCGTAGCCATTCATCTGCAAAAGGATGCGCAGGACGGCGGCGAGGCACAAAAAAGAGTTTGGGAAGAACAGCGCCCGTCCGTGAAGGTTGTGCTGATGGATTCGAACCTTCCCGAATGCTGCAGCAGGAGTGCCTGCATCGTGATTAGCTCTGTCTGCGTAGTGAGCGGCGCGCATGCGGTCGGAGTCATGGAGAGCTGTGCCCGATTCCTGACCGCTTTTAAGGCCAGCAATGTTAATATCTGGTTAGAGTTAGAAAAGAACCACCTGGCTATCTAATTTCTGTTGCCGCAAGAGGAGGACAATGACGGCGAAAAAAGCGGGAAAGAGCAGGAGCTGAGGACGCGCTGTTCAAACAGACCTGCCCAGTTACACAAAGTACTAGAATGAGGACTGGGCAAAGAACGGGGGGAGCAGTTTCTGCGGTAAAAACCAAAAAAAAAAGGGAAAATGTTCCAGGGGTGGGGTGGGGGGGGGGAGAAAGGTTGGCCAAAGAAAAAAGGTGCGGAAGGGGGGGGGGGGCACGCGGGGGGTGGAGCACACAGGTGGCTTGTCCTTTTCTAATACGACCGACTTTCCACCCCGCTTTCCCCTCCCCCCCCCCCCCCCCACACACACAACCTCCGCCGGCCCCTACGCCTACTCTCACAATGTCTACATATGATGGTCGAAAGAAGAAATAAAAAAAAAACCAAACCAGACAAAAAAAAGCAACAGAGAGAGCTGACACCACCTTTTTTCTCAAGATATCTTTTTTCCTGGCGTAGAAGCTATATTCCGAACTTTCCCATCCCTCACCGGCTCTCGTCGTATTCACTCCTCCGTCCCCCCCCTCCCCTTTTTTTTCTTTTTTCTTGGGGAGGGGAGGAAAGGTGCAGAAGTATTGGAAAGGGGGAAGAGAGATGGGGTTTGGTCTGGTGCGCGCATTTAAAATAGAATTGTCAGATGAAACAGGGAGGCAGAAAAAAAAACGATTACTGGAAAAACCCGCGATATGAAAGAACAAAAAACCCACCAAAGGAACTTGATAAAGAAAAATCAGTAAAATCACTCGCGCTCAACTTTTGCTTCTCGCCTCCCCTTGTTGATATCTTCCCCCCCCCCCCCCCCCTCCCCGCCCCCACCCCCCCCCCCCTCCCCCACTTTTTTTTACCTCACTGATGGCGTCAAGCCTTGCTGGCTCTTTCTCTGTACCCTTTGCTCTCTCCCCCCCCCCCCCCCGCTCCTCCTCCACTCTCCCGCCTCAAGAAAAGCCTTGTGTCCGAGCGAGTGTGCGGGGCAAGAGAAAAAAGGAAGGGGGTGGGGGGGGGGGGGAAGATCACACAGTTGAAGCTATGTGTCACTGTCGCGGACTCAAGGTACAGCCAAGATTCGTGCTTGTCAGTTTCGCGGTCCTAGCTTTGGTAGCGCATGCCTCGATCTTGGGTTGGGAAATAGGTCGTAGAAAGCACGCGGATACTAGCGTCCTGGTCTTGTCAATAGCGCTGCAAATCATCAGCCTGGCGGGGCTGTGTGTCTTAGTAGCGCGCGCATTGCTGCCCCGCTGGGAGGGCTTTCAGGTTTACAGATGGATAGAGGCGGCGTTCTGCGCTCCGCTGCTGCTGGTGCTGATGTTATTCCAAGTCGGAGAACGCGGGGTTGGCGCGCTTATTATCAGCAACGGGCTCTGTCAGCTGGCTATCTTCCTGAGCAGCATCATACTGATGGCGTTTGTCAGAGATTTCCAAGTGCTTGAACATCGGCTGCCACACCACGGAGCGCTCTGCTGCTTGCTCAGGCTGCGGCAAGCTGCTGATATCGGGAAGGTGGAGGAGGCCAAGAGTTTAATATTGAACGCTCAGAGATCATCCGAGGACGAGCGAAGGCTTGTGTTGCTGACCATCGCGTTGCAGAACTTTTGGTTTTTAGCGCTCTACGCCCGCTGTCTCTCCCTTGTGCCACTGGTATTGGCATTGAGACATCATCCGGCGCCGGCAGTCGTTTATATTCTGTGGTGCGGCTGTTTCGGAGTCTGGGAATTGTCTATTATCTCTGCCTACCGATTCCCCTTGTAAAGATATTATCAAAGATATCATTTATTTCTTGCTGTTCCACGGCGGACGCTGTGGTCTGTCCGTCTGGGCTTTCTACAGCCTGACTACTTTGTGAGACACAACCCGTGAACATCATCATCGGTCTAGCAGCGTTTTGGCAATTTATTATCAGCCCCCCCCCCCTCCTCCTCCTCCTCCGAACCCCCCCCCCCCTCCCTTTCTCCCCCGGGCTTTCTTTTTTCTTACCTATGCCCGCGCATGAACCTGACACAAAAGAAATGCTAGTAATATTTATTAAAACGACGTTTTTGTTTTGCGGGGGACTCTCTCTCTCTCTCTCTGCCTTTCTGGTTTTCTTCTTCTTCTTCCTTACCGGTGGTGCATAAGAAGCAGAAGAAGAAGAGGAAGGAGCGGAAGAAGCAGGAGCAGAAGAAGAGGAAGAAGAGGAAGGAGCAGAGGAAGGAGCAGAAGAAGAGGAAGGAGCAGAGGAAGGAGCAGAAGAAGAGGAAGGAGCAGAGGAAGGAGCAGAGGAAGGAGCAGAGGAAGGAGCAGAGGAAGAAGAAGAAGAAGAAGAAGAAGAAGAAGAAGAAGGAGAAGAAGGAAAAGAAGAAGGAGAAGAGGAAGAAGGAAGGGGTTGGCGCCAGGCGCCTAGAAAGGCCTCTTGTAGCGTTTCAGAAGCAACTCGGGGAAAGAATTTCTCTCCACCCCGCTGGTAGGGAGGGAAAAAGGGTATGCGCACCAGCCAACGTTTCTTCTTGGTGGGATCACTTTCCGCGCAAAACCCTACACTTTCTTTCTCCGCGTAAAACCCTACGCCGGGCAGCACACAGTCAGCCGTTTCCGAACGTGTGCAATTCTTTGCGTCTGCTAAGAATTGGGGTTGAATAAAATTGTCAGTCTGGAAGCTGGCCTGCAGATACTCGAATGATATTTTAGGTGCAGTCATCCCATCAAAATTGCTGTAGTGGGAGACTGTCAAGAGGGACCAGCACGACAGAACGCGTTGATTCGCTTTTAGGATTTCCTCTTTTCGTTTTCGCAGCTCATCCTCTTTTTGTTCTTGCTGCTTCTCTTTTTGTTCTTGCGGTTTCTCTTCTTGTTTCCCAGCCACTCTACTGGGTAGAGCGGCTGCATCTTGCCATCGGGATGCATGTTGCAATCGTCAAAGCGGTCCTGTTTTTGATTAGTCCAAGGGCGCAGCGCTCGTGCTAGAACATGTTGATGTTGCTCGTGTTCTAATAAACGTAATGCACTAGATAGTCTCGTACGTACTTGGGTTCATTGCCAAAAGTATTTTTGAGCCCCTGGCAATGTTTGAGTTTCTCTTCCCATGTTTTACCGTTTTGTTACCAACCCCCGAAGTAAGGATGTGGATAACCTGTGCAGAACCTGAAACAAACCCGGAGCCAGTACCCCTGCCCTAGATTTTGATTCTTCACATAGACTGTGAAGGAAACAGGACCATCGTCATGGGCTGGACCATAACGTGAGTTCCCGGAGCGTCTTCCACCAAGCGGTACACAAGTTCCTGGCCTGTAGCAGAGGGGTTAATAAATCCGTGCATGAAGCTCTGGCCCTTTGTAGCGATTGTTGTTTTGCCTAGGTGGCTCCAATTTTCGGACGGCGCGGTATCTGTTTTCCAATACCACGGGCCCGGCAGCTGTTCGACAAATTTGTACTTTGCTAGTCCCAGTTCCCTGAGATTTTTGACGACGGCTAGTCCCAGTTCCCTGAGATTTTTGACGATGGCGGCCGCCGCCAAGCAGCGCAGCTTCAGCGTCTTGGCGTGCGCCGAACTGCCTGGATTGGCTAGGATTACGGGCTCGGTGCTAAGGCGCAGCGTGGGAGACACCTGCCGCGAGCCCGATTTGATTTCTGGACCTTCGCCACTTGTGTCCGGCATCAGGAATCGCAACACGCTGGGGTACGCCAGCGTGCTCGAGCCGTCGCCTTTCCCTTCCTTTTTTTCTTCTGCCCTGTACTCGGGCTGCTCGTTAAGAAACTGCTGTAATCGGTGCTCTGTCAAAGCCAGTGTGCTTATCTCTTCAGGAGGGCAGAGCTTGCAAAAGAAGATCTTGTTTTCTTGCTTGCCACCCTGATGATGGGTGGTAAGCAGTGACTTTGTCGTGCTGGCCCAGATCGAGCTGGAGCCACGCGCCAGGCACAGGGAGATTATCGACCATCGTCTCGATCATGGCAGTGTAGTTGTTGCCGCTGTAGCTGTCGGGCGCAGTGGTGCCCCACAAGGTCGAAAAGTCACTGTCAAAGGCCAGGTAGGCCTGGGCGAAATTGCTAGAAGCCGAGGCCGCAAAGCCAGCGGAGCTGTTAGAAGTCATCCCGGCCGGCTGGTTAGTTTTCGCTTCGGTATCCAGTGTCAAGGTAATCAGGTCCGCTAGATCCACCAAGTGGGGGTTTCCGGACGTTGTCAGTCTGTGGGCGGTATTAAGCGCTACCGCGTCGTTCGCGGCCACTCCGCCCGCTGCCC
>WBZZ01005931.1:0-5000 GCA_019918135.1 Paulinella micropora | reverse complement strand
ATTATTATTATTATTATTATTATTATTATTATTATTATTATTATTATTATTATTATCTGGGCCCTGTCGCCAGTTCGATTCCCGTCGGTACCACCAGTATTTTCATTGAACATACCGGTCCGTTTGGAAGTGTCGGAACTGCCCGTGCGGGGGTGTCATTAGAGCCTATCGTCAATTCTTCGTACTCCCCTCACGGGTGAGACGATGGAGGCGCATGTGCAGATTTGCATCAGCCATTGACAGAGAAGCACTATTATTATTATTATTATTATTATTATTATTATTATTATTATTTTGGACACCGTGATAGCCCAGTGGTCAAGTTCTACCATCTGGGCCCTGTCGCCAGTTCGATTCCCGTCGGTGCCACCAGTATTTTCATTGAACATACCGGTCTATTTCTGGACCAGTATTTTCATTGAACATACCGGCCCGTCTGGAAGTGTTGGAACTGCCCTTGCGGGGGTGTCATTAGAGCTTATCGTCAATTCTTCGTACTCCCCTCACGGGTGAGACGATGGAGGCACATGTGCAGAAATGCATCAGCCATTGACAGAGAAGCACTATTATTATTATTATTATTATTATTATTATTATTATTATTATTATTATTATTATTATTATTTATGGACACCGTGATAGCCCAGTGGTCAAGTTCTACCATCTGGGCCCTGTCGCCAGTTCGATTCCCGTCGGTGCCACCAGTATTTTCATTGAACATACCGTCCGTTTGGAAGTGTCGGAACTGCCCGTGCGGGGTGTCATTAGAGCCTATCGTCAATTCTTCGTACTCCCCTCACGGGTGAGACGATGGAGGCGCATGTGCAGAAATGCATCAGCCATTGACAGAGAAGCACTATTATTATTATTATTATTATTATTATTATTATTATTATTAGTAAATCTGCCTTGGAGTGTTGACTGTGACATATTTGGGAAATCCCGATGAAAAAACCTAGTCACACTTGCTAAACAGAGTTCCAGCCCAATGGCCTCAAGGCGTTAAACTGTGACGCCATTTCATAACCTTTGGTGGTAGATGCTGGGGAGGAGGGTCGTTGCGCGCGTAAAAGATCTTAAACTCCGCATATGCTGGTTGATAGCCCAGGACCCAGCAGACACCAGATTGTTTATGGGTGGGGTTTCGAGGCAGCTCTAGCAACCGCGCTTGGTGTATGCACTTGCACATTCGGTGACGTCTTGCAAGAGGTTGCTGGACTGCGGAATAACCTCGGCTTAGTGCAGTCTTGCCCTCAGGAGCTCCATCGGTGGCCCGATCATCAGGCGAGAGACTGACACGGGGGGGTGGAGGAACCTCGAACAAGGGTATTGGAGGCTTATGTCCGTTGAGGATATGCCATTAGCTGCATCAGTACGCCTCAGATATAGTATTATTATTATTATGGACACCGTGATAGCCCAGTGGTCAAGTTCTACCATCTGAGCCCTGTTGCCAGTTCGATTCCCGTCGGTGCCACCAGTATTTTCATTGAACATACCGGTCTATTTCTGGACCAGTATTTTCATTGAACATACCGGCCCGTCTGGAAGTGTTGGAACTGCCCTTGCGGGGGTCATTAGAGCTTATCGTCAATTCTTCGTACTCCCCTCACGGTGAGACGATGGAGGCGCATGTGCAGAAATGCATCAGCCATTGACAGAGAAGCACTATTATTATTATTATTATTATTATTATATTATTATTATATATTATATTATCATATGTTTATTTATTTGTTACTATGTATATTAGTATATATTTTATGTATGTTTGTATGTAGCCCAGGCGATGTCTACCAGGTTAGAATTTCCAAACACCTTTCAACTTCCCGAATGCAGACACGCGAACGGTGCCATCGACCACATCATAATTAATATATTTGATTTTGTTTTATTGTGATGTCTATGATCTGGTTACTGATGTCCTGATGATATTTAAAGGATTTTTGATAATGTCTGCTTTGATAATATTGTTTTAATTGTTCTTGTTGTTGCTGTTGTTACAAATAAGTACCATACGTAGATTTATTCATAATTAATTCATTCACGCGTTTATTCATGTATTCATTCATTTATTTTGTTCATGATTTCTTCCTTTTTTTTCCTTTAGTGATTCTTTCATTTATTCGTTTATATGTTGAGCAGAAGTAATGAACAATCAATGAATGAACAAACAAAATATTTAAGAACTAACCTTCCACCACCCTAAGCTCACCCCCCACCCTCCCCCTCTCCCGACTCTCATCTTTTCTTTTTCCAATCCTCCTATCTGTGTCTATCTCCATCACTCTACCTCTACCTCTTTACTTCTATTTTTATTCTTCTTCATTTTCTATTTCTCTCTTTCTTTCTTCTCTCTCTCTCTTCTCTCTCTCTCTCTCTCCGTTCCTCGCTAAAATAGTTGCAAATCTGCAACAAAAAAAGATCTTTTAAATTCGCTGCTTGGAGATGACAAAGTGATAGTAGGGATTCTGAGCACTGACAATAAGTAAGACCTCATGCAGCAACTCCAGTTTCTGAAAGCGATGTACATTTGACGTCTTAATTATTTATTGATTTATTTGTTTATGCATTTATTTGTTTTTTTATTTACTTGGGAACTTATTTGTTTCTTTGTTTATTTAGTTTTGTTTTTGATGCCAGTTCCACTCCAATTATCCAGATTACATCAGGAAATTCGTCAATGCAGCTATACTTCTGAAGAGTTCATCGTTTGCTCGACCATGAGCTGGTATCTTATGATTTTTGCTTTTGTTCCAAATATCCTTAGCTGCATAAAGGTTATATTATCACGAACTTTATTATTGTTATTATTATTATTATTATTTTATTATTATTATTATTTATTATATATTCTGACACCGTGATAGCCCAGTGGTCAAGTTCTACCATCTGGGCCCTGTCGCCAGTTCGATTCCCGTCGGTGCCACCAGTATTTTCATTGAACATACCGATCCTCTGGACCAGTATTTTCATTGAACATACCGGCCCGTCTGGAAGTGTTGGAACTGCCCTTGCGGGGGTGTCATTAGAGCTTATCGTCAATTCTTCGTACTCCCCTCACGGGTGAGACGATGGAGGCGCATGTGCAGAAATGCATCAGCCATTGACAGAGAAGCACTATTATTATTTTTTTTATTATTATATTATTATTTATTATTATTATTATTATTATTATTATTATTATTGGGGGGCACCAATACATGGTTGGGTGTCACCGCCACACGGCGGGGTTGGGGCCGTTGGCAGCTTGTTATGAGGGGTACATAATCAGTGCTCCACTGATTCATGAGACGGAAACTTTTACTGAGAGAAGCTCTCTCACCACGCTCACGGCTCTTGGCTCGGGGTGGCCTCTGGTATCACTCGGGGTGCGGGGGGTGGGGGTTATCTGAGGGAGGGGGTTGGGCTCAGTGGGTCACTGGACAGGTTGGTTAACTAAACTACTGTCGGTATGAGTGGGAATGAAGGCGACAGGCTCCACACATTTCCACAAGCCTTGAAATCACTCAACTGCCACAGTAGCGACTGCCTGGACGCGGGGCTCCTGACTCACCCTCTCTCCCAGAACCCCTCGTGCTCACTTTGCGGATGCCATGGGGATGCTCTGGCGGAGGGTCGGGACGTGTTGGGTGCATGTGACCGGGCCTGTCACTTAGTGTTCTCGGTAGATGACTCTTTTGTAGCTTCTATCGGACGCAGGGTGGCTTGCCACGACACCTCAATGATGCATAGTACGTCACGTCTCTGACCTGGTTACGGGGGCGGGTAACTGAGGCGGGTTCCTGAAGGCTGGTTACGGAAGCTATGTTATTGTTGTTGGGTTCCTGGCTGCTATGTTATTGTTGTTGGGTTCCTGGCTGCTATGTTATTGTTGTTGGGTTCTGCTGTTATTGTTGTTGGGTTCCTGGCTGCTATGTTATTGTTGTTGGGTTCCTGGCTGCTATGTTATTGTTGTTGGGTTGGCTGCTATGTTATTGTTGTTGGGTTCCTGGCGGCGTACATGTTTATGCTTTTTTAAGGGTTGAGCTTTAAATAACCCCACTCGGGTCTTCTTTTATCGAGCTCACCACTCGGTGGATGGAGGCCTGGGGTAGACTTATACGATGTTTTTGATGCTAGGTTCCGTCTCCAGGGATTCGACTGGCATCGCTGCTTTGCCTCACCGCACTGCCTCACCCACACATCCACGCTGGCACACTGTTTCTCCTCTTGCTCTTGTACCTATGTCGCACACAGCTATGAGCTCACGCCGATGAGTGGTTGTGACGAGGTGCACCCAGCTGGATTGCGGGCGAGCCACGGCGGCCTCGCTCTCGCTCGCTCTCTCTCTCTCTCTCTCTCTCTCTCTCTCTCTCTCTCTCTCTCTTTTTTTTTTTTTTTTTTTTTTTTTTTGTTGTTTGTTGCTTTGCTTTGCTTTGCTTTGGGCGAGGCCTAGCTTTCACATGGGCGGGCTGAGCCTATGAGGGGCGCACGATAAGCGTTCCATTGATTTATGAGACGGGTCCCAATTACTGAGAGTAACTCATGTGAGTTGCTCATCATACTCATGGCTCTTGGCTCGGGGTGGCCTCTGGAATCACAAGGGGTGGGCACTGGGGGAGGGGGTTGTGTTCAGAGGGTCACCGCGAAGGATGGTCAACCAAACTACTGTCGGTCGGAGTTTGTACGAAGGCGAGAGGCCCTACACCTTACCACAAGCCTTGAAACGACTAAATGACCAAAGTAACGACGGACCGGAGCGGGGCTCCTGGCTCACCCTCTCTCTCAGCACTCTTCGTGCTCATCCTGCGGATGCCATGGGGTTGCTCTGGCGGAGGGTTATGGGGTGGTGGGTACACGTGCACGGGCCTGTCACTCTGTGCTCTCGGTAGATGACTCACTTGCAGCGTTTATCGGACGCAGGGTGGTTTGCCACGACACCTACCTCGATGATGCACAGCGGGTCTGCCTCGTGCCTGGTTACGGATGCAGGTGAGTGTTTGTGTGTATTCCTATAC
>WBZZ01005930.1:65000-72462 GCA_019918135.1 Paulinella micropora | reverse complement strand
TTATTATTATTATTATTATTATTATTATTATTATTATTATTATTATTATTATTATATTATTATTATATTATTATTTTATTTTATTATTATTATTATTATTATTATTATTATTATTATTATTATTATTATTATTATTATTATTATTATTATTAGGGAGTATATAGGCCATTGGTCCTTTTCAATGGGCTGATTGGTATAAAGCTCCTAGAGTAATGTTCTATGCCGTCACTTCCTTTATTCCACCGATTGGTGTGGAGACTTTCCTTATGGAATGGAGGACTGGATGCACATGGCCTTTTGGCTCAGCAATTGGCAGGAGATACATACATTATTATTATAATTATTATTATTATTATTATTATTAGGGAGTACATAGGCCATCGGTCCTTTCCATGGGCTGATTGGTATAAAGCTCCTAGAGTAATGTTCTATGCCGTCACTTCCTTTATTCCACCGATTGGTGTGGAGACTTTCCTTATGGAATGGAGGACTGGATGCACATGGCCTTTTGGCTCAGCAATTGGCAGGAGATACACTATTATTATTATTATTATTATTATTATTATTGTTATTATTATTACTATTACTATTATTATTATTATCATGCATACATACATACATACATACATACACACATTAAAATGTATTTAAAAATGATGATGATGATGATAACAACAATAACAATGATAATAATAATAATAATAATAATAATAATAATAATAATAATAATAAGAATAATAATAAGAATAACACGAATAACAATAATAATAATAATAATAATAATAATAATAATAATAATAATAATAATAATGATAATAATAATGATAATAATAATAATAATAATAATAATAATAATAATAATAATAATAATAACAATAATAATAATGATAATGATAATAATAATAACAATAATAATAATAATAATAATAATAATAATAATAATAATAATAATGATAATAATAATAATAATAATAATAATAATAATAATAATAATAATAGTGCTTCTCTGTCAATGGCTGATGCATTTCTGCACATGCGCCTCCATCGTCTCACCCGTGAGGGGAGTACGAAGAATTGACGGATAAGCTCTAATGACACCCCCGCAAGGGCAGTTCCAACACTTCCAGACGGGCCGGTATGTTCAATGAAAATACTGGTCCAGAAATAGACCGGTATGTTCAATGAAAATACTGGTGGCACCGACGGGAATCGAACTGGCGACAGGGCCCAGATGGTAGAACTTGACCACTGGGCTATCACGGTGTCCATACAATAATAATAATAATAATAATAATAATAATAATAATAATAATAATGATGATGATAATAATAATAATAATAATAATGATAATAATAATGATAATAATAATAATAATAATAATAATAATAATAATAATAATAATAATAATAATAATAATAATAATAATAGTAATAATAGTAATAATAGTAATAATAATATGTATGTATGTTATATATGTATGTTAGTTATGTATGTTATGTATGTTATGTATGTATGTATGTATGCATGTTAGTTATGTATGTTATGTATGTTATGTATGTATGTATGTATGTATGTACGTGTGTGTGTATATACAACCTTGTCCAATCTTTGATAGTATTCGATATTTCCCTTCTAGTTCTGGGAAGCTCGGACACTCACTATGTATACACATAAAATAAAATACATACACGTATCTCACTATGCATACACATAAAATAAAATACATACACGTATCTCACTATGCATACACATAAAAAAAAATACAACACGTATCTCACTATATATACACATAAAATAAAATACATACACGTATCTCACTATGCATACACATAAAATAAAATACATACACGTATGCATGCATGAATGATATATATATATGTAAAATACATAATATGCTACATGCACGTGATAATGCACACAAATGCATACAGATAGATAGAAAGAAAGAGAGAAAGAGAAAGAAAAGAGAGAAAGAAAAAGAGATAGAAGGGACCACTTCCAGTTGGCATATTGCGTTAGTCCAAAATAGACCACATTGAAGATTGAAAGATAGAAAGAAAGAGAGAAGGAGAGAAAGATAAAGTACATACCACTCACTATACATACACGTAAAATACATAACGGCATACATAAACGTGTGTATACTCATATGCATACATAAATACATAACAGGCATATACACATAAAATACATAACAAGCGAACATAGACTCGTTAACTACCCAAGTATCTATCTATCTATCTATCTATCTATCTATCTATCTATCTATCTATCTATCTATCTATCTAGCTATCTATCTATCTGTCTGTCTATCTATCCGAACTAGAAGGCAAATACTGTCCACGATAGATAGATAGATAGATAGATAGATAGATAGATAGATAGATAGATAGATAGATAGATAGTAGGCAGGTAGGTAGGTAGGTGGGTAGGTAGGTAGGTAGGTAGGTAGGTAGGTAGGTAGGTAGGTATAGATATATATGTAAACACACACACACACACACACATATATATATATAATATATATATATCTATCCATCTATCTATATATCTATCTATCTATCTATCTATCTATCTATCTATCTATCTATCTATCTATCTATCTATCTATCTATCTGCTAGCCATACGCCTATAAGTCACATGCCGAAATAGCGACGGGAAGCACAATTCTGTTCCCTCAGGGTGCCCTTTCTCGCTTGTTGAGCCCGGAATAAAACCCACAGTGCTCTGTCGGTTTATACTAGACTGTCGAACAGTCTCGAAACTCCATCTGCTTACTGGGTCCTCTGTAATGGAGGTGGGAGCTCGTTCTGCAAGGGGCGCTTATGGAACGAGCCCCGGCCCCGCCTGGTACTAGGGAGATTTGGTATTGCCTGTATCAGTCCCTTCCGTGCAAACATCACGGCTTAGCTGGGCATCGGGTTAATACTTTACCGACAGACTTCCTGGTTGACGAAATCAGAAGCTCCTTTTTTCTGACATTAGTCGATATTTCATCTATCTATCTATCTATCTATCTATCTATCTATCTATCTATCTATCTATCTATCTATCTATCTCTATCTCTATCTATATCTATATCTATATCTATATCTATATATATATATGTATGTATGTATGTATGTATGTATGTGTGTATGTATGTATATGTATGTATGTATGTATGTATGTATGTATGTATAAATATATATATATATGTATATATATGTAGAGAGAGAGAGATAGAGAGAGAGAGAGAGAGAGAGAGAAGCAGACGATTCCAACGTGGCTTGCTCGCCATTGAGATTGCCTTCTGGTGAGAACTACAGAAAGACAACAAAAGTTGAAGAAGTGGTGATGTTAGAAAAGCGAGAGGAGGAGGAGGAGGAGGAGGAGGAGAAGAAGAAGAAGAAGAAGGAGGAGGAGGAGGAGGAGAAGGAGGAGGAGAAGAAGGAAAAGGAGAAGGAGAAGGAGGAGGAGGAGTAGGAGGAGGAGGAGGAGGAGAAGAAGAAGAAGAAGAAAAGAAGAAGAAGAAGAAAAGAAGAAGAAGAAGAAGAAGAAAGAAGAAGAAGAAGAAGAAGAAGAAGAAAGAAGAGGAGGAAGGAGGAGGAGATGATGATGACGATGATGAGGATGATGGAGGAGGAGGAGGAGGAGGAGGAGAAGGAGAAGGAGGAGGAGGAGAAGAAGAAGAAGAAGAAGAAGAAGAAGAAGAAGAAGAAGAAGAAGAAGAGGAAGAAGAAGAGGAAGAAGAAGAAGGAAGAAGGAAGAAGGAAGAAGGGAGAAGGGAGAAGGGAGAAGGAAGAAGGGAGAAGGAAGAAGGAGGAAGGAGGAAGGAAGAAGGAAGAAGGAGGAAGGAGGAAGAAGGAAGAAGAGAGAAGAAGAGAAGAAGAGAAGAAGAGAAGAAGAGAGAAGAAGAAGAAGAAGAAGAAGAAGAAGAAGAAGAAGAAGAAGAAGAAGAAGAAGAAGATTTTCTTCCCCCCCCCCCCCCCCCCCCCCCCCCCCCCTCTCTCTCTCTTTTTTTTCTCGAAACCAAACTAATGAAATATTAACTGAAGGGCACAGTTAACATTACATTCTAGTTTGGAACATCATTTCCAACATCTTTTACTTCTCCTTTCTTTTCTCAACCAAATTAATGAAATATTAACTGAAGGGCACAGTTAACGTTTCATCCTAGTTTGGATCTTTCCCTCTTTCTTTCTTTAAGCCAAATTATTGAAATGTTAACTGAAGGGCACAGTTAACATTTCATTCTAATTTGGATCTTCCTCCTTAACTCTCTGACCATATACACATATCGTAACCATATGTACATATATTATTATCATTATTATTATTATTACTATTATTATTATTACTATTATTATTATTATTATTATTATCATTATTATTATTATTATTATTATTACTTCAATATATTACAACGCTACTTTAATAATATTAATATTATAAGGGTCACCGTCTTAGTTAAATCAATGGCCTTCGGGCTAACGATTCGTATGGATGACCAGAGGTCACTTGTAAAAGGAACTTCATTAAATTAAAGGCAAAGGCAAAGAAGAAGAAGAAGAAGAAGAAGAAGAAGAAGAAGAAGAAGAAGAAGAAGAAGAAGAAGAAGAAGAAGAATATTATTACTTTATTATCTATTATTATTATTATTATTATTATTATTATTATTATTATTATTATTATTATTATTATTATTATTATTATTATTATTATTATTATTATTATATTATTATTATTATAGTCTGAGGAAGCCTATTATTATTATTATTATTATTATTATTATTATTATTATTATTATTATTATTATTATTATTATTATTATTATTATGATTATTATGATTATTATGATTATTATGAGTATTATGATTATTATGATTATTATTATTACTTTAATATATTGCAACGTTACTTTAATAATTTTTAATATTAATATTATAAGGGTCACCGTCTTAGTTAAATCAATGGCCTTCGGGCTAACGATTTGTATGGATGACCAGAGGTCACTTGTAAAAGTAGCTTCATTTCATTAAAATACAAGAATAATATCATAAGGCGCAACTTGGACAGGTGGAACAGAATACCTGCATCTGCGGGCTCATCACTAGTCCCGGGACGGGGCTCTCAGGTTCATGGACAAGGCGTTCGGAATCCTACAAAAAAATTATATGTACTTTCAGCAAAGAGCAACACTGTTTTCTTCGAACCTCTTGCTTGAAATAGATTACCTCCGCCATTCCTGTCCTCAAATGATGCCGACCCAAACGCCAGGCACACAGATGGACGGGTTTCAAATCGAACAAAGAAGGGACAACCGCAAAATGCGTTTTTGAAAAAGCCAATGATTCGCTGCTTTTGCCTAACCTTCCTGCACGGATGGCATTTCTTTTTGGTTGGTAAGTTGTGCGAAGTCTTGTTTTCCTGTTTTCGTTATACTAGTTATACTAGTTATACTACTTATACTAGTACTACTGACTCTACTGTACTAGTAGTGCTACTGCCTAGACTGCAGCATGTACTGTACTAGTTATATGTTGCGAAGTCTTCTTTTGTATAGTTATTAAACAATATAATCTAGTCTCTGTGCACGTGATATCGATAAAACACTAAAACTAGCAAAAGTAAAACTAGCACGCACACATATATATACTATGTATATATTATATCTATATAGATTTTTATACTATATATACATAGTATATATGTAGTATATATATATGTAGTATATATATATATATACTATATATATACTATATATATACTATATGTATATACATATATATATATATTTGTACTTCGACCTGCCAACGTTAGGTATTCCTCATTCTTCATATCACGAGTGAGTCTTTAGACAGTCGTTATATTACTAAAGATTAAGTCCACTGATGGCACTGTAACATTTCAAACTTAATATAGAATATTGATAACTGTAAGTTTGAAGACTTCACACAACTGAAGCAGATATTAATACAAGTATATGATAGTAAAACTAGTAAAACTCAGTTCGCGTACGCGTAGAGTCACCCGAGCCTGAGTACGTATACTACTCGGCTCTAGCTGATAGTACTGGACTAGAACTTAGTAGTAGAACAGTAGAACTAATAAATCAGTAAAAGATTTTAAGTTATACCCTCCGAAACTGCTAGAACTAGAACTAATCTTTACTTGTAGTATTAATACTAGCTATAGTATCGGTATGTCAGATTGTAGTTCTGGCCGGTCCATAATGCTAGCTATAGTACCGGCCCGGTATGTCACGAGTCAGATTGCCGCTTCCCTTTTTATTTTTTACTGGCGGCAATCACACTTTTAATAGAAACTTACCACTCGTAGGAGTGAGTGGGAAGATTCATCACATGGCCCTCAAAGGCAAGTTATTTTGTATATTATTAATATTACCGGTAAACTACCCATAAGCATATCATTGACAGTTAAAGTGAGGTAAGGAAAGGGAGAAAAGAGGCGAAAGAACAACACACAAAGGACACTTCAAAAGTTGAAGTCAGAGCTTATGTATATTTTGCAGCGGGGTCATAATAGCGCCGGCCCGGGCTGAAGCGCCGGAAGGTCAAGTTGTAGCGCGGAACCGGCCGGGCCACATGCTCACTCGACAGCGGCGGTGGCACCGCATGCTTCCAGCCCGAGGCGCCGCGGCCTATCATTAACAACAACAAATTAAGACATGCGAAAATTAGGCTAACTGCAGCAATGTAATTCATATATGCATGCATGGCTGAGCAGACAGTAGACAGACCTGCCTGCATCCCGCCGAACATGACAATGACATCCCCGCGTTGCATTTTCCAGCGAAGTATAGGATGAGGCGGCTGCTGCTGCTGCTGCAACTTCTCGGTTGCTTCGTGTGTCTCATATGCCTTGCGCGTGATCCATCTGATATCGAAGTTGCGCGTGCCGCCGATGCTCATCGAGACCACCACTTGTCCGCACTCATCGTATTTTTCTCCTGTACTCTCGTCGCTGTGGTAACCTAGCAAGTGCTTGCCGGCGATGTAGCGATGCACCAAACAGATATCGTACGTCAACCCCGTCAACTCTTCAGCGCAGCGCTTCAGCTCCTCCAGCCAAGGGAAATGGTCCCAAGGGTAAGAGCGGTGATTTTCGGGCTTTTGCTCATCACTACCCTCTGGTCCAATTTGATGTTGTACAATGAAAGAGTCGCGTAAACCATCTTTCCACTCCCCGTTGATGAGAAACTTGTGGACATCCCAGTGAGTGTGTGCCTGTAGAGACGCCTCCACCGCAGCTACGGTTGCTGGCATCAACCCATCAACCAATCAACCAATCAACCAATCAACCAATCAACCAATCAACCAATCAACGAATGCACCAATCCACCAATCCACCAATCCACCAATCAACCAATCAACCAATCCACCCATCCACCAACCACCAATCCACCAATCCACCAATCCACCAATCAACCCATCAACCCATCAACCCATCCACCCATC
>WBZZ01005930.1:47500-55000 GCA_019918135.1 Paulinella micropora | reverse complement strand
ATAATAATAATAATAATAGTGCTTCTCTGTCAATGGCTGATGCATTTCTGCACATGCGCCTCCATCGTCTCACCCGTGAGGGGAGTACGAAGAATTGACGATAGGCTCTAATGACACCCCCGCAAGGGCAGTTCCAACACTTCCAGACGGACAATAATAATAATAATAATAATAATAATAATAATAATAAAATAGTAATAACAATAATAATAAATATATATGGAATTAACAAATATATATATATGTATATATATATATAATATATATATATTAGATTAATCTTTTATGGAGTCAAAGTAAAGTTCTAGTTCAGTGAGGAACGAGAAAAAGAAAAAAAAAAAAAAAAAAAAAAAAAAAAAAAAAAAAAAAAAAAAAAACCTACTATACTACTACTACTACTACTACTACTGCTACTGCTACTGCTACTGCTACTGCTACTGCTACTGCTACTGCTACTACTACTACTACTACTACTACTACTACTACTACTACTACTACTACTACTACTACTACTACTACTACTACTACTACTACTACTACTACTACTACTACTACTACTACTACTACTACTACTACTACTACTACTACTACTACTACTACTACTACTAGGCCTAGGCCTAGGCCTTCGGTTTAATGAAGTTAACAATTTAACCTCTGGTCTATCCATACAAATCGTTAGCTCAAGAGCTATTGATTTAACTAGATGGTGACCTACGTCTCAAGTTATTAAAGGTAATGAGAAATTATCAAAATATTAAAGTATTAAAATAAAATGACTTAGATTAAAAATATTAAAATAAAATAAAATAATAATAATAATAATAATATAATAATAATAAAATGGTAATAACAACAATAATAAATATATATGGAATACACAAATATATATTTATGTATATATATATTAATATATATATATATATATATATATATATATAAATATATATATATATATATATATATATATATTAGATTAATCTTTTATGAAGTTAAAGTAAAGTTCTAGTTCAGTGAGGAACGAGAAAAAAAAAAAAAAAAAAAAAAAAAAAAAAAAACGGAAATATATATAATAATATAATATATATATATATATGTATATATATGTTGAAAGAGTTATATTCTCACTCAGTACTATATATTATATATATACATAAATATATATAATATATATATTTATATATATATGTTGAAAGTGTTATATTCTCACTCAGTACTATATATAACGGTGGCACTCGCAAAAGCTGGTAGACACGAGGTGACTCCCCAAGGGGGTTTGGCCAACCACACTCCGGCTTAGGATGTGATCAACGCTGAACTTGTCCCACACTCAGGTATCATCTGATGATGAGGTGTCCAACGCCCTCTTTAGGCCCGTAGGCAGTGTCAGGATTCTTGCATCCTTAAGAGATATGCTTTGAGTTCCTTTTTGAATTCTACTTTGTATGAGATATCTCTTAGGTGCTCTGGCAGCTTATCCCATTGTGCTTGTGCTGCTCTGCTGTATTGACCCGTCGTTGAGTCGTTGTACATGTGTTTCTTTGATGACCGCCTAGTGTTGACACTACTACTACTACTACTACTACTACTACTACTACTACTACTACTACTACCACTACTACTACTACTACTACTACTACTACTACTACTACTACTACTACTACTACTACTACTACTACTACTACTACTACTACTACTACTACTACTACTACTACTACTACTACTACTACTACTACTACTACTACTATACTACTACTACTACTACTACTACTACTACTACTACTACTACTACTACTACTTACTACTACTACTACTACTACTACTACTACTACTACTACTACTACTACTTACTACTACTACTACTACTACTACTACTATACTACTACTACTACTACTACTACTACTATACTACTACTACTACTACTACTACTACTACTACTACTACTACTACTACTACTACTACTACTTACTACTACTACTACTACTACTATACTACTACTACTACTACTACTACTACTACTACTACTATACTACTACTACTACTACTACTACTACTACTACTTACTACTACTACTACTACTACTACTACTACTACTACTACTACTACTACTACTACTACTACTACTACTACTACTACTATACTACTACTACTATACTACTACTACTACTACTACTACTACTACTACTACTACTACTACTACTACTACTATACTACTACTACTACTACTACTACTACTACTACTACTACTACTACTACTACTACTACTACTACCTACTACTACTACTAACTACTACTACTACTACTACTAACTACTACTACTACTACTACTACTACTACTACTACTACTACTACTACTACTACTAACTACTACTACTACTACTACTACTACTACTACTACTACTACTACTACATCTTCGCATTTCTAGCTTTTTAGCTTTGTAGTTTAATTATGACTAGGGGGCCCTACTTTGAATTTTTGAGTTCTTCTACCCCCCTGAGTTCATTTTCAAGAGCCATTCGTAAGCACAGCATATTCAGGGATCTAAAAAAACTCAGATATTTCTGTTGAATTGGAAGCGAAGCACACGCAACTCCAACAAAAACATGTCTCTCATCTAAACTAAACTTGGTCACAGAAAGAAAATTGGTATGCGACTAATAACTTTGATAACTGGTATTTCATTGTGGACCCTCGTTTTTCACCGTAAACTAGAGTCATTATGATATTGTGAAAAATGCAAAAAATCATAATGTTACTAGTTTGCGGTGAAAAACGAGGGGCCTGAAACAGTTTCTGAAACCCGTCAAAAAGCACACGATTCCACAGCCAATGCAAATTGGATCAACATTGTAGACCTTTCTCAACACTTTGGGACTTTGTAGACCTTGAGAAGCACGCGCCAAACAGTCTGAGAGACAATTTTTATCGGCAGTGATGTAGAAGTCACTGCAGTCTACTTCGAGTTTGCCACCACCACTAGTCTAGTAGTACTTAGTCTAATACTTTTTGGACGATAACTCGTCTGAAACTAAATAACTTGTGAAAAGTGCAAAACAGTCTGAAGAGAGCAAGTTGGGGAGACAATTTTCATCCGGCAGTAATGTAGAAGTCACTGAAGTCTCTGTATTTGAATTTGTTTGTGGAAACAAATGTCTTAGTTTCGTTTGTTGCGCAACACACGCAGAAACGTATTAATAATAGTAAAAAAAAAAACAGAAGGACGCGGGTAAATTCGCTACACTCCATAGTGAAATCCCAACCCAGAAACCGATGAGTACTTTCGACTTTCACCCTCTGCTCTCCTCTTTCTCTTCTCTCTTGTCATTCTCTCCTCTCTTGTCCTCTCTCTCTCTTCTTCTTCTTCTTCTTCTTCTTCGCTTTATTGAGAGAACAATTTTACAATCGGGCTCAGGGAACGTCCACGTGAAAAGTATAGCTAGTAAGTTATACCTTTATCGAAGGTGGAAACCTAGTTATTCAGTTGATCGTATTAAAGGAAAATATTAAATTTGTATTTAGCGGCTCGGTATTATATATATCTAGTATTAATATTATTAATATTAATATTTATGTTTAGATATATTCAGTAGTGATAATATTATAATATGATATGAATATATATGTTATTGTAAAAGTGTAGTAGTTTATGTCTGGCGGCCCCCCCTCTCTTTTCTTTTTCGTGAGAAAAAGTGAAAGAGAGAGGAGGAAGTTGGGGCTGTGCGTGGTTGACCATATACGTTGGCTGATCCGGGGAGTTCTCCTTCAATTAGCAAACAGGGGAGCAAACTTGTTGTTCCATCGTTTTTTTTTTTTTTTTTTTTTTTTTTTTTTTTTTTGCGAGTGTTTATATTTATAGATATTATGATGTTTGTTGATGTTTGAGTAGGTATGTCATTAGTGCTGTTTTGAATGGTTTTAATTTTTGTTTCATCTGTTATATTTTTTGGGATTGATTTCCATGGATCAGCGAAGATCTTGGTGAGATATGGGTCTTTGTGATTGACAAAGAGGCTGCTTTTAGTTGAGTATCGCGTTTTGTATGAATGTATGGTATTGATTGGGGTAAAGGTGTTATTGTGGAGTGGTCTGTTGAGGTGTTTTTTAGGGTAAATGAATGGGTGATTTTCTATGCATACACGGAGTGTATATAGGTGGGTGATGTCAAGTAGTTTCAGTTGGTTTAGTATTGGTTTGGTGTGCGCGCGGTAATGTGTTTTTGCAATTATTCTGATTATTTTTTATGTATTTTTATGAGTGGTTGTATGTATTTCTTTTTGTTGTCATGCGTCCCCCAGATGGAGATGTTTTGTAAGAGGTGTGGGTATATTTGTGTGTAGTATAATTGTTTAATTGTTTTTATGTTTAGATATCTTTTAGCATAAAGCAATGAGTTGATTGTGGGTTGGAGTTTACGGATTATGTTATTGATGTGTTGATCATATTTAAGGTTATGTTGTAGTGTTATTCCCAGGAGTTTTGCATGTTTGCATTGCTCGAGGGTGTGGTTGTTTATTGTTATTGTGATATCTTGTTTTGTTTTATGAAAAATTGTGTATGTTGTTTTTGTTGGGTTCGGTACTAGGTTATTAGAGTGGAAGTAATTTATTAATTTTGTTATTTCTATTTGTGTTTTTTGTTGCAGGTCTGTGGGAGTTTTGGATGTTATTATGAGTGTTGTGTCGTCTGCATATGTATATACTGTTCCTTGTTGTATGATATTGATTATGTCATTGATATAGAGTAGGAAAAAGGTAGTTGATAATGTGCTTCCTTGTGGTATGCCGTGTGTGATGGTGCGTTTGTAAGATTTAGCATATTGTGTGTGGACCTCTTGGGTGCGGTTCGAGAAGTAGGATGCAAAGAATTGGACTGTTTCTTCGTTGAAATTAAAATTTCGCCGAAGTTTGTCCAGTAGCTTTGAATGCTCTAATCTCTCTCATCTCTCTCTCTCATCTCTCCCTTCTCTTTTCTCTCCTCCGTCCTTCGTCCTCTGTTCTCTGTCCTCCATCCTCTGTCCTGCATCCTTTCTTCTCCCTTATCCCTTCTCCCTTCTCTCTGTTTTCGCTCCTCTCCTCTCCTCTCCTCTCTCCCTCTCCCTCCCTCTCCTCCCTCTCTCCTCTTTCTCCCTCTCCCTCCCTCACCCTCCTTCTCCCCTCCTCTCCTCTACCTCTCCTCTACCTCTCCCTCTCTCCTCTCCTCCTCTTCTCTCCTCTCCTCTCCTCTCCTCTTCTCGCTTCTCTCCTTTCCTCTCCTCTCTCCTCTCCTCTCTCGTCTCTCTTCTCTTTTCTCCTCTGTGCTCTATCTAATTTACATATCATCTAACCGTTTACCGCATCTATCCCTCACCGTGTCCTGTCTACAGTGAAGAAAATGGTGTGGTTTTGGCTCCTTTGGCTGCATTGGATGTATGTTTCCGGGAGCCACTTGATCCAACAGCCCTTGGAGGAGTGTATTACCTTCAACCGACCGCTTCGCGTGGGCGTCCAATACGAGGTGGAGAAAAAAAAAAATACGTGGAGAAAAAAAAAAAAAAAACGGAGAGGGGGGGGGGGGTGAAGGCGAAGACAGCAAAACTTTTGTGGGGTTTGCGGTGATTCCCGCAAACTTGCATGTTCGCCTCCCGTCCCTCTGTTTCATGTATGCCTTTCTGTGCCCTTGCACACAGGAATCGGCTGAGTATGCCTTGGCGCAGTGGAATGCGACGTTCGGTTCTTATCTGACGGCCTTTTTGCGGCAGTGGGGCTGCCCGGGTGCAAGTCTGGCGGCGGTGATGCACCATGACGAGCTGTACGCGCGAGTGGAAGATCAACTCGCAGGCAACTTAGCGGAAAGCGAATGGTTGGATCTGCTGCTTGTCAGCCCTGCGTTAGTCGCCGGTCTGCACCGACTGCACGAGGAGAAAGTAGAGACGTTGGCCACGCTGGAGCGCGTTCACGAAGGCTCAGTCGTGGACTTTCTGGCGGGCGTGCTGGTACGACGGAAGGACGAGAATACCTTTCTGGTGGATTGGGCTGACTTCACTCAGCCCGCGGCGCAGGGTCTCAAGCTCTGCGCAGTGCGTCACGACTCCTTCTCGGGCTTCCAGATCCAGGACCTGGAGGCGCTGCAGCAGGTGGGCTTGCGTCTGGAGGAGGTCTTCAACGTGACTTTCGTGCTCAGCCACGACCAGGTCGTGGAGGACGTGGCGGCGGGCAAATGCGCCGTGGGCACCGTAGGCTCGGGCCACCTGGAACGGGTGGCCACCAGCGGCCTCATTCACCCGCCCTACACCGTGATTCCACTAGACACCTGGACCGAGGTGTGCAAGATGACTACTGCCAATTTCCCTCTACTCCACAGCACGATCCCTTACCCAGAGTATGGGTTGTTGAGGCTATCTGACCACGTGCCGCCCCGCCTGGCCGAACTGGTCAGAACGGGACTCATCGCCATGGACGACGCAAACCCGGCCGCCGCGCAAGGTCCCGGCCTATCGTCAAATATTAATTTTTGTTATTATTATTATTATTATTATTATTATTATTATTATTATTATTATTATTATTATTATTATTATTATTATTGCCATTAGCTGCATCAGTACGCCTCAGATATATTATTATTATTATTATTATTATTATTATTATTATTATTATTATTATTATTATTAATTATCATCATCATTCATCACTATCATTATTATCTTCTTATTATCATCATCACCACCACCACCATCACCATCTCACTTCAAAATGCTGCTGTTGTAGGCAAGCATGCAGGCTTCACGTTCCCAGCAGATTACCACCAGGCAGAGCTGGTTGAATATCAATTGGACTTCTTTGGCGACGGGCGCTGCCCGCCGGCGTACGAGAGAGAAACGACCGGAGAGCCCTTGTGTCGGCTCTGTCCTCGCGGCACGTTCAAAGCGACTGAGGTGGGATTGTGCGAGAAGTGCCCTGTGCGCCACTACAGCAACGTCACGGGTGCCACCTCCTGCCTGCTCTGCGAGGTACACATCAATCTCTTAGTGTCTGTGTATCTGCTCTGTCTGTCGATCTATCTATCCGGGCCGCTCCTATCTATTTATTTGTCTTCTATCTATCCATCTATCCATCCACCCCAATCACCTTCGGGTGGCTGGGTGGAATGGATGCCTATGTCTTCGGATATGCAGAGCTGATAGACCAAACAACATATCCATCCATCTGTCTATCTATCTATCTATCTATCTATCTATCTATCTATCTATCTATCTATCTATCTAGCTTTCTATCTATCTATCTATCTTATCTATCTATCTAGGAGGGCTTCAGCAGCTACTATGAAGGCGCGACCGAGTGTGAGCGCCAGGACAACACTGTATGTATATGTATGTATGTATGTATGTATGTATGTATATGTATGTATGTATGTATGCATGTATGTATGTATGTATGTATGTATGTATGTATGTGTACCGAGTGTGAGCGCCAGGACAACACTGTATGTATGTATGTATGTATGTATGTATGTATGTATGTAT
>WBZZ01005930.1:25000-32500 GCA_019918135.1 Paulinella micropora | reverse complement strand
CTGGCACTAGCTCACACTGATTGACTTATCAAAGAAACACCTTCCTCCGTACATTCGAAACCTTCTACCCAGACATCCGTTCCCCCCCCCCCCCCCCAAATTTCTGCTATATCATGTCTTTAAGTATGGAGTGGCCGTAAAACACGTGAATTATTTTTGTAACATTTTGTCACGAATGTAGGAGATCTGGAGGAAAGTGATCATCCCTCTGTTGGCTATTGCTGAAAACGACGAGGCAGCCATCATCGGCGAGCATGCGGGTTTCACGGATTTCCTTTCATATGAGGAGGCCGCCAACGTAGACTTCCAAGTATCTCTCTCTCTCTCTCTCTCTCTCTCTCTCTCTCTCTCTCTCTCTCTCTCTCTCTCTCTCTTGCTCTCTCTCTCTCTCACACACACACACACACAACACACACTCATATCTACCTACCTATTAGATATTTGATCTTCGTTCCGCTCCCGTGGGGACATTTATTATTATTATTATTATTATTATTATTATTATTATTATTATTATTATTATTATTATTATTTTGGACACCGTGATAGCCCAGTGGTCAAGTTCTACCATCCTGTCGCCAGTTCGATTCCCGTCGGTGCCACCAGTATTTTCATTGAACATACCGGTCCGTCTGGAAGTGTTGGAATTGCCCGTGGGGGGGTGTCATTAGAGCCTATCGTCAATTCTTCGTACTCCCCTCACGGGTGAGACGATGGAGGCGCATGTGCAGATTTGCATCAGCCATTGACAGAGAAGCACTATTATTATTATTATTATTATTCCTTGGAGTGTTGACTGTGACATATTTGAGGGAAATCCCGATGAAAAAACCTAGTCACACTTGCTAAACAGAGTTCCAGCCCAATGGCCTCAAGGCGTTAAACTGTGACGCCAACTCATAACCCTTTGGTGGTAGATGCTGGGGAGGAGGGTCGTTGCGCGCGTAAAAGATCTTAAACTCCGCATATGCTGGTTGATAGCCCAGGACCCAGCAGACACCAGATTGTTATGGGTGGGGTTTCGAGGCAGCTCTAGCAACCGCGCTTGGTGTATGCACTTGCACATTCGGTGACGTCTTGCAAGAGGTTGCTGGGACTGCGGAATAACCTCGGCTTAGTGCAATCTTGCCCTCAGGAGCTCCATCGGTGGCCCCGATCATCAGGCGAGAGACTGACACGGGGGGGTGGAGGACCTCGAACAAGGGTATTGGAGGCTTATGTCCGTTGAGGATATGCCATTAGCTGCATCAGTACGCCTCAGATATAGTATTATTATTATTATTATCATTATCATTGGACACCGTGATAGCCCAGTGGTCAAGTTCTACCATCTGGGCCCTGTCGCCAGTTCGATTCCCGTCGGTGCCACCAGTATTTTCATTGAACATACCGGTCCGTCTGGAAGTGTTGGAACTGCCCTTGCGGGGGTGTCATTAGAGCCTATCGTCAATTCTTCGTACTCCCCTCACGGGTGAGACGATGGAGGCGCATGTGCAGATTTGCATCAGCCATTGACAGAGAAGCACTATTATTATTATTATTATTATTATTATTATTATTATCATTATTAGGGAGTACATAGGCCATCGGTCCTTTCCATGGGCTGATTGGTATAAAGCTCCTAGAGTAATGTTCTATGCCGTCACTTCCTTTATTCCACCGATTGGTGTGGAGACTTTCCTTATGGAATGGAGGACTGGATGCACATGGCCTTTTGGCTCAGCAATTGGCAGGAGATACACTATTATTATTATTATTATTATTATTATTATTATTATTATTATTATTATTATTATTATTATGCTTGACTTGATCCATGTTAACTCATCTCTGTGTAGCTCAACTTATATTAATCTCTTATTTGCTGATCCTCTCTCTCTCTCTCTCTCTTTCTCTCTCTCCCTCTCTCTCTCTCTCTCTCTCTTTCTCTCTTTCTGTCTGCGTAGCTCAACTTAGTGGACGCCACCACCGGCCTCTGTGCTCTCTCTCTCTCTCTCTCTCTCTCTCTCTCTCTCTCTCTCTCTCTCTCTCTCTTTCTCTCTTCTTAGCTCAACTTAGTGGACGCCGCCACCGGCCTGTGTGCTCTATCTCTCTCTCTCTCTCTCTCTCTCTCTCTCTCTCTCTTTCTCTCTTTCTCTCTTTCTTTCTCTCTTTTCTTCTTAGCTCAACTTAGTGGACGCCGCCACCGGCTTGTGTGCTCCGGGCTCGGCGCGCAACTACTCCGATCCCATGCAAGGCTGTGCCAAATGTGGTAACGTACTAGCCAACATGTAAAAGTAAAACCGGGAGCAAACAATATTGTTAGAATTGTTATTGTTGTTGTTGTTGTTGTTGTTATTATTATTATTATTATTATTATTATTATTATTATTATTATTATTATTATTATTATTATTATTATGGACACCGTGATAGCCCAGTGGTCAAGTTCTACCATCTGGGCCCTGTCGCCAGTTGGATTCCCGTCGGTGCCACACAGTATTTTCATTGAACATACCGGTCCGTCTGGAAGTGTTGGAACTGCCCGTGGGGGGGTGTCATTAGAGCCTATCGTCAATTCTTCGTACTCCCCTCACGGGTGAGACGATGGAGGCGCATATGCAGATTTCCATCAGCCTTTGACAGAGAAGCACTATTATTATTATTATTATTATTATTATTATTATTATTATTATTATTATTATTATTATTATTATTATTATTATATTTTCATTATCATGTTATTATGTACATAGAAATGGGTCGGTTCAACAATAACGGAATGCCCATGTGCTTTTCTCAATTTATTTTCATTATCATGTTATTATGTACATAGAAATGGGTCGGTTCAAGAATAACGGAATGCCCATGTGCTTTTCTTAATTTATTTTCATTATCATGTTATGTACACCTACCTATCTGCCCACCCACCCACCTACCCACCTACCTTCCTACCCACCCACCCACCCACACACCCACCTACGTACCTACCTACCTACCTACCTACCCACCCACCTACCTACCTACCTACCTACGTACCTACCCACCTACCTACCTACCTACCCACCCACCCACCTACCTACCTACCTACCTACCTATATAGAAAAGGGTCGTTTCAATAATGACGGACTGCCCGTATGCCATGCTTGCGAACCGGGCTTCTATGGTGACGAAACAGGATTGCTGGTCAGTCTATTCCATATTTATACCATATTATCTTTATCTCTTTCTATGTCTACACATCTTTATTCTCTGCACATCTATATCCAATTCGATATCTATATTTTCGCCTCTCTTGTCTCGACATTTCGGCTGTGCTGCTATGGTTATTATTATTATTATTATTATTATTATTATTATTATAATTATTATTATTATCATTATTATTATTAGTAGTAGTATTATTATTATTATTATTATTATTATTATTATTATTATTATTATTATTATTATCATTATGGAGGGGTGCACAGTATGGCACCCCACGGGAAGAGGAGGTGGTTGGGCCTCTTCCCACTGGTTTCGAGGCTATGTCGTTGTGTTGGCTCCGAGGCTATGTTGTTGTGTTGGTTCCGAGGCTATGTAGTTGTGTTGGTTCCGAGGCTCTGTTGTTGTGTGGGTTCCGAGGCTATGTCGATGTGGGTTCCGAGGCTATGTTGTTGTGTTGGTTCCGAGGCCATGTCGTTGTGTTGTTTTTTATAAGACATACACCACGTGGGATCAAAGGGGTATTTACATTCCGCGATCTAGGGGTGGTGACGGGTTTCGAGGCGTCCCAGATACTTACCACAAAACGTCCTCATGCGCTGGCAGACCGCATGAAATGTCTGCTACCCCTGTGAGTACCTCCATGCGGGACCTACCCAGTCTCGTGGAGCTCTCACGCGGGGAAGATCAATCATTTGTAGTTGATTTCCTGCAAGGTACCCGACACTGTGCGGGTAGTAGGGACTTCCTTTTGGGGCCTTCTATGCAGGATGGTTAGAGTCACTCTTCCCTCCCCAACATACTCACTGTAGTCCCTGTTGGGTCGAGGGATGGAGGCGCATGGCCCTCGGGCTCAGCCATGACAGATCAATGTATATTATTATCATTATTATTTATTATTCTTATTATTATTATTATTATTATTATTATTATTATTATTATTATTATTATTGTTATTTTTATTTTTATTATTATTATTATTATTATTATTATTATTATTGTTATTATTCAGGAATGCAAGCGGTGTCATAAAGGCATGATCACACACACTCCGTCGATTATTATTATTATTATTATTATTATTATTATTATTATTATTATTATTATTATTATTATTATTATCATTATTATTATTATTATTCAGCCCAATGGCCTCAAGGCGTTAAACTGTGACGCCAACTCATAACCCTTTGGTGGTAGATGCTGGGGAGGAGGGTCGTTGCGCGCGTAAAAGATCTTAAACTCCGCATATGCTGGTTGATAGCCCAGGACCCAGCAGACACCAGATTGTTATGGGTGGGGTTTCGAGGCAGCTCTAGCAACCGCGCTTGGTGTATGCACTTGCACATTCGGTGACGTCTTGCAAGAGGTTGCTGGGACTGCGGAATAACCTCGGCTTAGTGCAGTCTTGCCCTCAGGAGCTCCATCGGTGGCCCCGATCATCAGGCGAGAGACTGACACGGGGGGGTGGAGGACCTCGAACAAGGGTATTGGAGGCTTATGTCCGTTGAGGATATGCCATTAGCTGCATCAGTACGCCTCAGATATAGTATTATTATTATTATTATTATTATTATTATTATTATTATTATTATTATTATTATTATTATTGTTATTATTATTATTTTTAATTATGGACACCGTGATAGCCCAGTGGTCAAGTTCTACCATCTGGGCCCTGTCGCCAGTTGGATTCCCGTCGGTGCCACACAGTATTTTCATTGAACATACCGGTCCGTCTGGAAGTGTTGGAACTGCCCGTGCGGGGTGTCATTAGAGCCTATCGTCAATTCTTCGTACTCCCCTCACGGGTGAGACGACGGAGGCGCATGTGCAGATTTGCATCAGCCATTGACAGAGAAGCACTATTATTATTAATTATTATTATTATTATTCAGAAATGCAAGCGCTGTGACAAAGGCATGATCACACACACTGCGTCGTTTATTATTATTATTATTATTATTATTATTATTATTATTATTATTATTATTATTATTATTATTATTATTATTATTATTTATTATTATTATTATTATTATTATTATTATTATTATTATTATTATTATTATTATTATTATTCAGAAATGCAAGCGCTGTGACAAAGGCATGATCACACACCACTTCGGCGAAACACACTGCGTCGAGGAAAAGGTCAACACTGTATTACATGAACAAAATCTTAACACACATATGCATCATACTGAGAGAAAATTGATAAGTAAGATGGAAAGAGGAGAGCAGCAAAAGTTTAGCGGTCTTTGCGGTGATTTCCCGGAAACTTACCATGTGCATGAAAACTTCCCAAAAGTTTAGCGGTATTTGCGGTGATTTCCCGAAACTTACCGTGTGCATGAAAATTTCCCAAAAGTTTAGCAGTATTTGCGGTGACTTCCCGGAAAATTACCATGTGCATGAAAACTTCCAGATGGTTGCGGTGATTTGCAGAAAACTTTACCACCTGCTTGTCTCCCATGTCATATTTCGGCTTCGCTATGAAGGATCTGTAACTTTTATACATGCATAGATATATGTATACATACATACGTACATAATTACATACATACAGACATACAGACAGACAGATATATATACATACATACACATACACACATACACATCATATTATTTGTGTAGGAGTTGCTACTTTATCAACCGATAGAATACATACATACATACATACAGACATACAGACAGACAGACAGATATACATACATACATACACATACACACATACACGATGATATTTGTGTAGGAGTTGCTACTTTACCAACCGATAGAATACATACATACATACAGACAGACAGACAGACAGATATGCATACATACATACACATACACACATACACATCATATTATTTGTGTAGGAGTTGCTACTTTATCAACCGATAGAATACATACATACATGCATACATACAGACATACATACAGACATGCAGACAGACAGATATACATACATACATACACATACACACATACACGATCATATTTGTGTAGGAATTGCTACTTTATCAACCGATAGAATACATACATACATACATACATACATACATACATACAGACAGACAGACAGATATACATACATACATACACATACACATGATATATGTGTAGGAGTTGCTACTTTATCAACCGATCGAATACATACATACATACAGACAGATAGACAGACAGACAGATATACATACATACATACACATCATATTATTTGTGTAGGAGTTGCTACTTTATCAACCGATAGAAGCGTGCGCCAACTACCCTAATCACACCCTGGTAACATGATCATTATTATTATTATTATTATTATTATTATTATTATTATTATTATTATTATTATTATTATTATTATTATTATTATTGTGCCACCAGTATTTTCATTGAACATACCGGTCCGTCTGGAAGTGTTGGAACTGCCCTTGCGGGGGTGTCATTAGAGCCTATCGTCAATTCTTCGTACTCCCCTCACGGGTGAGACGATGGAGGCGCATGTGCAGAAATGCATCAGCCATTGACAGAGAAGCACTATTATTATTATTATTATAACTATTATGGACACCGTGATAGCCCAGTGGTCAAGTTCTACCATCTGGGCCCTGTCGCCAGTTCGATTCCCGTCGGTGCCACCAGTATTTTCATTGAACATACCGGTCCGTCTGGAAGTGTTGGAACTGCCCGTGCGGGGGTGTCATTAGAGCCTATCGTCAATTCTTCGTACTCCCCTCACGGGTGAGACGATGGAGGCGCATGTGCAGATTTGCATCAGCCATTGACAGAGAAGCACTATTATTATTATTATTTTTGTTATTTTTGTTATTATTATTATTATTATTATTATTATTATTATTATTATCATATTTGAGGGAAATCCCGATGAAAAAACCTAGTCACACTTGCTAAACAGAGTTCCAGCCCAATGGCCTCAAGGCGTTAAACTGTGACGCCAACTCATAACCCTTTGGTGGTAGATGCTGGGGAGGAGGGTCGTTGCGCGCGTAAAAGATCTTAAACTCCGCATATGCTGGTTGATAGCCCAGGACCCAGCAGACACCAGATTGTTATGGGTGGGGTTTCGAGGCAGCTCTAGCAACCGCGCTTGGTGTATGCACTTGCACATTCGGTGACGTCTTGCAAGAGGTTGCTGGGACTGCGGAATAACCTCGGCTTAGTGCAGTCTTGCCCTCAGGAGCTCCATCGGTGGCCCCGATCATCAGGCGAGAGACTGACACGGGGGGGTGGAGGACCTCGAACAAGGGTATTGGAGGCTTATGTCCGTTGAGGATATGCCATTAGCTGCATCAGTACGCCTCAGATATA
>WBZZ01005930.1:17500-20000 GCA_019918135.1 Paulinella micropora | reverse complement strand
AAGTCAGCTGGGTAGGCGAACGCAGCAAAAGAGTCGCGGTGTTTGCGTTGTTTTTGCGCAAAAGTTTCGCGCGGTATTGCGGTATTTGCGTTGTTTTTGCGCAAAAGTTTCGCGCGGCATTGCGGTATTTGCGTTGTTTTTGCGCAAAATTTTCGTGCGGTTTTGCGGTGCTCTGCAGGACCGCTTGCGCTTTTGCCGGAAACTTACCAAGTGCTTGCCTTCCGTCTCATATGCTTAGCTTCTCTCTCCATGCTTCTCCCTAGTAGTGCGTTAGGAAATCATATTTTGTCCTGAATGCCAAAATGCCAAAATTTTGCTTGGGTATTACCAAAATGTCCTTCCCCTTAGGTACGACATCCAGAGATACGAGTTCTTTAAGCGCGGGCTACGGCTGGAGGATATTTTTCATGAGATTGTGTTCACGGAAGAGAATGATAAGATCGTTGAGCTGGTGATGGACGGACATTGCGACGTAGGTGAGGCAGATAATAAGTAGATCTATCTATATTTATCTATCTATCGATCTATCTATCTATCTATCTATCTATCTATCTATCTACCTACCTACCTACCTACCTACCTACTTACCTATCTATCTATCTATCTATCTATCTATCTCTATCTATCTATCTATCTCTATCTATCTATCTATCTATCTATCTATCTATCTATCTATCTATCTATCTTGGGGTGCCTTATGTGTGCCTAGCCATACGCCAATAAGTCACACGCCGAAATAGCGACGGGAAGCACAATCCTGTTCCCTCAGGGTGCCCTTTCTCGCTTGTTGAGCCCGGAATAAAACCCACAGTGCTCTGTCGGTTTATACTAGACTGTCGAACAGTCTCGAAACTCCATCTGCTTACTGGGTCCTCTGTAATGGAGGTGGGAGCTCGTTCTGCAAGGGGCGCTTGTAGAACGAGCCCTGGCCCCGCCTGGTACTAGGGAGGTTTAGTATCGCCTGTATCAGTCCCTTCCGTGCAAACATCACGGCTTAGCTAGGCATCGGGTTAATACTTTACCCACAGACTTCCTTGGTTGACGAAATCAGAAGCTCCTTTTTTCTGACATTAGTCGATATCTCATCTATCTATCTATCTATCTATCTATCTATCTATTTATCTATCTATCTATCTATCTACCTATCTATCTATCTATCTATCTGTCTGTCTGTCTGTCTGTCTGTCTGTCTATCTGTCTGTCTGTCTATCTGTCTGTCTGTCTATCTATCTATCTATCTATCTATCTGCCTATCTACATCCATCCATTCAATCCATCCATCCATCCATCCATCCATCCATCCATCTATCCATCTATCCATCCATCTATCCATCCATCCATCCATCCATCTACCTATCCATCTATCCATCTATCTACCTATCCATCCATCCATCTATCTATCTATCTATCTATCTATCCATCCATCGATCCATCCATCCATCTATCTATCTATCTATCCATCTATCCATGCATGCATCTATCTATCCATTTATATCTATCTTTCGTCAGGAATGGTAAGAACGCACACGATCGAGCGTTTATTGCACAATGGCAAACACGAGATTGAAGACTTCCATATACTCAATGAACAGGTAGATTGTACTCTCTCTCTCTCTCTCTCTCTCTCTCTCTCTCTCTATCTAACTATCTATCTTATCTATCAGGATATATGCTGGGTGCTATCTAGCAACGAGATTAAGACCACGCCACTCAAGCTGGCTATCTATCTATCTATCTATCTATCTATCTATCTACCTACCTACCTACCTCACGTTTTATGCTATGTTATGTTGTGTTATGTTACGTTGTGTTATGTTATGTTATGTTATGTTATGTTGTGTTATGTTATGTTATGTTATGTTACGCTTCCCCGTATTGAATAGGCAGGTTTGTCAAGTGTGTGGTATGTCTGTTCGATTACTCTCAGTATTCGCAAAATCAAAATACAAAGACAAATACAAAGACAAATACAAATACATCTACACATCCAATATGCATATCCTTGCGTGACAGATTCACCAAGGTTTCCCAGTCGTTGTCTCTACCTCATTGTACCATGAATGGCCCTTCGCTGTGCTAAAACACGTGGAACAGTCCATTTGGTCCAACGTACGTATCCCCTTGCTAGGCATGCGCGAATTCGACAGGTGACCTTAACCTTACCTTACCTTACCTTACCTTACTTTACCTTACCTTACCTTACCTTAGCTTAGCTTACCTTACCTTACCTTACCTTACCTTACCTTACCTTACCTTACCTTACCTTACCTTACCTTAGCTTACCTTACCTGACCTTACCTTACCTTACCTTACCTTACCTTACCTGACCTTACCTGACCTTACCTTACCTTACCTGACCTTACCTTACCTTGCCTGACCTGACCTGACCTGACCTTACCTGACCTTACCTTACCTTACCTTACCTGACCTGACCTGACCTGACCTGACCTGTCCTGCCTGACCTTACCTTACCTTACCTTACTTTACCTTACTTTACCTT